>REGO01000737.1:0-26271 GCA_010120015.1 Rhombomys opimus | reverse complement strand
AACTAGCTATGTGAACTTCAGTGAGGGACAGAGCCTCTGTGATCTCCAGCGGCCTCATCTCAAGGAGGATAACAACACTGTTTGAACATGACTAATCGAAGCCTGCCAAATCCAAACCCTCCAGATCCTTAAACTTTCCCAGCCCCAGTGTGGAAGCAGAGACAGAAGATTCTACCACTTACCTCCTCCTGGTAGTTTGATACAATGCAGACAAAGGTAAGAATGTAGTTCAGTGGTGGAGGGTGTGTTTTCTATGCTTGGGGCCCTGTGTTCAATCTGAACACGCATGCACAGAAACACACACACACACACACACACACACACAGGCAGAAGTATTCATTAAAAACATATAAGTTGTGTCAGTATAAAATTGTGTAAAATCACCTTTAGGTTATTTGTATAATGTGTATATGAAACATAAATGAATTTTGTGTTTCATATCTCCAAGATCTCTCTCTCTACACACACACACACACACACACACACACACACACACACACACACACACAATGTGTTCTACCCAACCTGTACCACAAAATCCCACCTCACCAGGCACAAGCCCTTCTTCATTCAAGTAACTAGAATGCTTCCTCTGTGTTTCATTGTTCTCTAGCTCACACCATCATTTGTTTTGTTGTCATTTTCACATCAGGTCCCTGCCCTGCAGTTTAGCAGTCCTCTGAACAATATTGTCTTGCAGGATATGTATGAATACAGAAAGTCACAACTTATTTTTCTGTTCACTAGAGAATGCCTGTGCCTTTTATCCCTGTGGTGTATGGAGTCTAGAAGTATGTGACATCAGTGTAGCAGCCACACAGCTCTTTGTCTTCGGTAGGTGGCATTATACAAGTTGTTTTTCAGCTGGACCTCATCTGTTCTGGGTGGTTATAGCAAATCTGATTCTTGAGTTCTTGTCCATTCAGGGGAATGGCAAGTATTTTGTCTTTTCTCCCTACTCTGTTCCAAAGGGCCTAGCAACCATGAAGATCCACTGTGTTCTTGGGTGAGACATGTTAGGCAAATGCACTCTGGCCACTCTGATGATGTTGTCTGTAGGTGAGATGTGTTGGTCTCACACAGGCCAAGGGCATCTGGAACTATGATACAAAACCAGAGATCAGTGACTGGTGGGTGAGAATGCTTGGCACAGGTGAGGAGTGACTGTGTCTTTCTCTTGTTGCTCTGCCTTTCTCCTCTGCCTTTCTCTGAGCCCTTCCTTTTCAACTTCCAGTATAGTAACATATCTCATGTCTTTTTTGAGGGGGCAGTGTTACTTAGAGACAGGGTTTCTCTGTGTTGCTCTGGATGTCCTGAAACTCACTCTGTAGACCAGGCTGGCCTCAAACTCATACATCATTTCACCTCTGCCTCCTGAGTCCTAGTATTAAAGGCATGTGCCACCGCCACCCAGAAAATTCCTTTAACCAAAATGAATTGTGTTCCTTTTCAAGGAATAAATTCATTTCTTGAGCACATAAAAAAGGAAGGGTAGGAAAGATAACATTTACCATTTTACGTTTCAAAATGAACACAACTCTTGTTAATATTCATCACCTCAACTTCGCAAGCATTTGCTTATTCAGCTATTTATCTTCTTGTCATCCACACTGGGTAGCAATTCAATGAGAGAAGGGACTTAGCCATGTTTGTTTGGGCTGCATGGACAGGCCAGGTTTATTTGGCAGCACATCAGGCACTGAGAACACAGCATCTTCTCAGGGAGGTATGGAAAGTATTTGCCACATCAGTTACGTGATCTGAGCCAGCCCAGCCTCTAGGCCTTTCTTGCTTGAACTCTCCTCCTTAAGATTACTTTGTACTCTTCGGGGGGGGGGTGCATAGAATCCAGAAAGGTATTGCTCTACTACCAAATTCACGGGCATCTAGAGCCAGCAGGCTCGGACTGGAATTCCATTTCTTTTGGTTGTAGTCTTGGGGACATTACCCAGGCTCTCAGTGTTGGGTCTCTCTTTCATTGCAATGTGGGAAAATGTGGATTCTTGTCTTAGTTAGGGTTTCATTGCTGTGAAGAGATGCCATGACCAAGGCAACTCTTATAAAGGAAAACATTTAATTGAAGGTAGTTTACAGTTTTAGAGGTTTAATCCCATATCACCATAGCGGGAAGCATGGCAGCATCAAGGCAGACATGGTGCTGGAGATGGAGCTAAAAGTTCTACATCTTGATCTGTAGGCAAGAAGGGGACTGTGTTCTGCCCTGGGGGGAGCTTGAGTATGGGAGGCCTCAAATCCCACCCCCCACAGTGACACACTACCTCCAACAAGGCCATCCCTCCTAATAGTGGCACTCCCTATGAACCAAGCATTCCCACACATGAGTTTATAGGGTCCATACCTATTTAGGCCACCACAATTCTGTAAGGCTGAACTATGGTATGATTATAAAATAGTCCCAAGTTTTCCACACTTCTTATGCAAGTCTGTGAGGAGTGAACTAGAGAAACTCAATGACCACTCATTTGAATTCCAGGTTAGTGACTTAGACCTACAGATAACCATACATTGACAGGTGAATAGGCTTTGGGCTGGAGTGGAGGAACTACAGAATGCTGTGGGAACCTTAGGAATGCCCCAGTCTAGATGGTGTGATGGACACCAATGATGGCCTTGTGGAGGGAATCCTATCTCAGCTGGGTCCTAAAGGGTAGATAAGAGGTGCAAGTTTTACTTAGAGCCACCAATGCCAAACATTTCATTGAGGACTGCCACCATCATCTGTGCTGGTCCCCAATGGGCAGAGAAATAAGGGAGTGGCCACAGTTGAGCAACATGAATGGAAAAGATTATCTGCTGGGGGCTTTTGGAATAACTGCTCTCAGGAAAGATACAGGAATAGAAGGTGCCTTGCTACATTTGGCTCATGTCCTCTGTGGATGGCAGAATAGCACTGGTGATCCTTGATGGCATCTGATCAGAGATTACACCTGACCTGCCTCCAAGCCCTGCCTTTTTCCTCCTGACTGAGTGGTGAAATGAAGAATTGCTGTTCTCAACATTCTCAGTAGTGAGGAAGGTTTCTCTTTACTTGTGGTCATGAGCTGACTTTCTTATATTGTGAGCATTGTGTGTGTTTGTGTGTACCTTTTTGAGAGGGAATACCTATGGTAGTTCAGTATGCTAGCTCTGATTCTAGACAAACTTCCTCGTACTGCAGATCTGCCATGTGCTTTTATATCATCCCGAGAAAAGTACTGCTTTCACCTGTGAACTTAGCTTGTTATTAAGAAGCACAGCATTAGTAGATATGGTGACTCTCATCTGTAATCCACACACTCACAAGGATGAGGCAGGAGGATTGACTTGAGTTCTGGGCTACAGACTAAGACCCTATCTAAAAAACCTTAAGAAAGGAGGAGGAACAGAATTACACTAGCCATGTCAGAGGATTCTTTTAGCAGATGGGTAATGTGAAGAGGGGCACAATTCCTGTCATTACTTCCACTGATGCTGCTGCGGGAATTTTGGGAGGTGGACTTCCCACAACACTGTGTGGCCTTCAGCAAGGAACCCAGAAGTTACTCTATACTCCTCAGATGGGCCCAAGAGCCTTACTTTCTCTGACTTTTCTCAGCCTTTTATGGATGATCCTTCATCAGAATGCTGGCTGCTCCTCTGTGCATTCCTCATCTAGTTACCCCACACATACATCTTATACTGTGTGCCGCATAGTCCTAATTAAATTTTAGTCTTGTCCTTGGGTCATGTGGGGCTGTTTCTTGGTTTGGTAGATGCTCCAGGATAGACAACAGAGGCCATGATATGCTCGGATCTATCACACCATTGGAAGCTATGGCCCAGCTCCTCAGTTCAAACTCTTCCCCTTCTGCTTCAGTTGAATAGGATAAGTCACATGAGATCAGGCCAGTCCCTGACTGACCCCTCTTATATTGCAGGTTCTGTGCTTGTGAAAGAACAATCATTCTGCCTACTTGGGGCTCCTCTGGGGAGACCCTTGTGAAATGAAGTAGGTGAAACACCTTGCATACATTTTGTGTTCTGTGGGAGGATCTACATGAATGGAACCTCTTCTCTGTGCCATTTCTTCTAATCCATATCTTGGCACATTGCAGATGCTGTAGCTAAGCAGATGCTGTCAGACTGGACTGCAGAATGGTGGGGTGTTTGTGGCTGTTATTTGAAAAGACTCTCTAGAGACCAACCAGTAAGAAATCTATGATGTATCTATGTATTTATGCATATCTCTGTGTATCTAGTGCTAGATTCATTAATTTGAAGGAACTGGCTCCACTAGATTTTGGTCCCTGGCAAGTGCAAATGCCGGCAGGAGCCATGGCTGGATATTATTCATGTAAGACTTGATGTTACATTTTGAATCTAAATCAGCAGGCAGACTTAATGTTCTAAATGCAGGCAGAGTTTCAGTGTTGGGGTCAAGAGATTGAATTTCCTCAACCTTTTCCTGACTTGATAAAGTCCCTTTACATGATGGAAGATAACATGTGCCACCTGAAAGTTGTTGTATCTAGATAGCGAGACCCCAAAAGACCACCAGAATTTGAGTTCGTTGCAAAACACATGAGGCTCTGTTTAACACAAACTTGAGCCCAGGTCACAGCAACCTCCTTGGCAAAGATGAGGAGTGTAGAGTGTGGCCCAGAAGTCTAGGGGAACAAGATTTTTAAATGCAAAACCACAAGAAATGGGTTACATGCCTTGGCATTATGTGATTGGGTAAGGGGAATTGACTTTTGAAATGATTGGTTTACTTTAGGAGCCAAGTCCAAAAATGGTTCTGGCCTGGCCATCTGGGCCAGTTTCCAAGGAACTGTATCTCTAGAGGGCAGGAAAAGAATGCAGTAAAATGCTTCTTCCCTGCAGGTGCCTGGGCATGTCTCCACCTGGCTGGCCTTCGTTCAGGTTTGTACTTTAAACTTCAAACCAATACCCCCAAAACCTAATTTTTAATTCTTTGGTCTCTCATTCCCCCTTCCCATAATCATTTGAAGACCCACTCTTGGGTTTTCCAGATATGACCCTTGGTTTCCTCCAGATTTACTTTTCCATAATGGGATCTGAGTACCATTAGCTGTATCACTCCCAAGCATTCAGGTGGTTTAAAAATATAAGGCCCAAAGTAAAAATCAAAATGAGCAGGGGTCCCATCAGGATGGATATAAAGGTAGTAAGCCAAGGAGAACTATTATACCAGGATTTAAACCGTCCTATAGAATCCTCTCTTGCTAATGTCTCTACAGGCTTTTTGTTCAGTTGCTGCTCCAGCTAAGCAGGTCCCCCAAAATAAAAGCTAATGTCAGGAAGCCCCTTTTGACTTAGTATTTCAGCCTGCCAGGTGGGATTGGAACCTAAAGTCTCTACTTCTGAAACTGCTTTGTTCTCACAATAGGACTGTTGGCATCAGGGGCTAGGAAGGATGAAGTGCCAACCAAACCCTGGGTAATAGGGCAGTCCTCAGAAGTGTCTGATAAGTTGATCCACTAAAGATGCAGGGAACAATCATGTCAGCTTCCAGCAAGTCCAGATTTCAGCTTGTAGTCCATAGCTGAGACCCGAATAAATTCTGTCAGCCCATTGAAAATCTGCTGAGACAAATTCAGACTAGAGACAGAAGTTAAAATTCATCTAATAATTAGGGGAAATGAGCTGTTTTTCCCAAGACAAAGGGAAAAACTCATCTGGGGTCCATTTGAGCTATGCCAGATCCAGGTCTTCTGACTTTTTGGTTTCTTAAAACTCATATTAATATCAGCATGGTATTGAGATCCATTCTTTAGAAAAAGCAGGTAACAGGTGTCTAACAAGACAGCAGAAGTAGACTCATACCATTAAGACCTAGTAAAAGTTATGGCTTTTGGGTCAGATATACACATTAGACAAGTGTTTTTAGCATGATGAGAAGTACCTTTAAATCTAACTCCAGAAGACAACCTAAAGGAAATTAAAATCTCAAGCTTGTGAATGGTTAATAAGCAGTCAGGGCTCCATCAGCTTTTCAAAACTCTACTGATCAGTGTCTTAACTCTGAACTTCTAAAATCGTGTAACTACACAAACACAAACATAGCTTGGGGGAGGGAGAAATCTGAAATATTTCCCATTTTCCATGTGCCTTAAATTATTTTCTTATATCATTACAACTTACATTCATGTACCTTAGAACATTTATGTAGACCCTCCAATCTTCCTTGCATTTACCAACTTTGAAACATTTTCCTAGACCTTCAAACAGTAATTTTTAGATTCTCATAACTTAAACTTTTATATCCTCAGACCTTACATATACTTTACATCTTTTAATCTAGTTATTTACCATAAGACAGGCAACTAACAGGAAACCTGTGGGCAAGGTAAATCTGTTTGCTTTTCTAAATAAGAGATCTTACTAGCTAATGAATTGACTAATGAACTAACAGTGAATCTAATTGTCTGCTCTTTAGTTGCAAAGCTACCATTAGCTTAGCTTAGCCATCAATGTGATCAGAGACCTGATAAGGATAAATATAAGCCAAATAATGTATCAATCTATGTACCAATCAAAATAACAGAGATGACTACTCAGTCCACCACCTAGGCAGTTGTTCCTGGCTCCTGTGATCTCATGGCATCATGAACAGAGGCTGTCTGGTTATCAGGCACAGAAGATTAGAGACTGTTTCTGTGAAAATAAAAGAACTTGAGAGACCTATCTTACCTCGCCTTCAGCAATGTGAAACAATGACTCTCCAGGTGTCCACAGCTTTGTCCACAGCTTAGGCTGGGCCCTAGCAGTGGGCCAGTTGGGGCAGTCTTTAGCAGTGGTTAGCATACCACAATCTGGAGTCAAAGTTATCTGTCTTTGCGCCTAAATCATCTAGGAGACCTTAGTGAGCTCTGTCAGGATTTTGTGACTCTCTGTCATAATAAGCTTACACATGTTAAAATGCCATATTCCACAGATCTCTGACAAGCTTGAGGGCCAGCATATCTAAGTTACTCTTTGTCTATCTTTATCATCTGCTCTAAACTGCATCCTATAAAATAGAATGCTATAATCTCTTATTCTGGAATGTTCCTTAGATGAGTGTTTTAGAACCATATCTATTTCAAGTAGATCTACATAGTAAACTTTGTAGTTACCTGTCCTAGGCTTAACCTTAAAAACATAGATGAGACTAGCTAAAGCTCAATCTTGTAACCAACTTCAGTCATTAGCATAACTTTAAATATATTTCTGAACTAAAATCAAAGCAAAACTTTCAGTCAGATACAGTCCAGAGAGGGGCTAGAAAATCTTGCTGATCCTACCACATTGCATTAAGACTGAACAGCAAAAAGCTTAAAGGACAAAAGTTGCACTTAGCACTAAACAGGGAACTGAACACAGCATAGTTTACAGTCTTCAAGAAAGATGGTGGTAAAACCACTGGTCCACCTCCTTTATCCCTGAACCAACATGATGGCTAGCCCTACGTGTTGTTACAGGCCATGGCTGGCAATTTAAAACCTAGCCATTAGGTGTCACTACCTCTCACGGTATAGAACTGTGGCTCATTTACAGTTTCCCATAACCAAGTTTTGACATTGTAATCAAATAAGTTTTAGAACCAACTGCATAACAGAACAGTATAGAACAATTTTAAACTGTACTTGAACTAATCTGTCCATACCAAAACTATCAACCAGAAAGAAACAGCATTAATCCATTCACTCAGGAACTGGCAGCCAGGCATATATTCCATATAATGGTTAACAATCATTACAATACAACCCTGTATAATCCTGGGCTAACGTGGAGCTGCAGTCCTCTTTAAAGAGCATAAGAATACATTTTGCATTGAAGAATCACCAGCCATTGAAGTGAATTTACAGTTTTTTTCTCAAATCATATTTGCAGGTGTGAAAAGAACCAAAACAAATACTGTTCATATGCCCTCTGGCTTTCCATACATACTCTGACCTTGCATAACGTTATATATACATTCTTCAGGGTAGGCTTTTCTTAGCTCCATTCTTTTGGTTCAACCAGACATTTTTACTTTGAGACAAGGTATACTTTTTCTTTATTATCCCAATCTCTTGCTTTTCAGACAACATAAAAACATTCATCAAAATCTTTCTCATCATTTCTTTACTAAATCATTCCATGGGTTTTTTACTATCCTGACATGATACACTGTAAACATTGCAATTTTCTTAATTTGCTCAAACAGTATGGCTTGGTGGTTATCATTTGGTAAAATTAATAAAATAAATACCAAGGTCTTTTGACCTCCCCCAAAAGGTTGAGAAACTGTTTCAGGTTCTTTGTTAGACTGCCTAAGGTTATTATTTTAAAATTTCTGATAAACTTTAAAATGTTTTATAGCCTTAAACATTTAAACATTCTCCAAAACCTGTTTTTGCAATATCAAAATAAAGTACCCTTTTTAGGAGTGAAGTTACAAAGCATAAGCATAATTTTGAAAGTCAAAAAACCAAATTTTAAACCAAATTTTACCAGTGCAAACAATCCAATCTCTCAAATCAATACTAATTTAAAATAAGACTTGTCTTCTTAGTCTAAAAGGAAATAGGATGATAAACAAAATTTATTATGACTAAGAGGTTCTGTGATCTTTTTTTTCCTTTGCTTTGTCCCACACCACGTGGCAATTTCAAGATGGCAGAGTCACATCACATGGCATGGGAAGCCACATATTTGCTATTCAAAAACATCTGCTTCTATAGATCTTACAAACACATATGCACACATATATGTTCTAAACAAGAGTTTGAATTTACCCTTTAAACAGATTCAATAACTCTTAATCTATAACCAAGACATACAGAGCATAATAACCATTTAAGATCAGTCAAAAATAAACATCTAATGGCCATACACACATTTCAAACAGACAAAGCTTTCCTTACTTTCTCGAGCTGTAATTTCAAGCACTTTGTCCCATCAACCTGGGTGGGTGAGCTCGCGCAGCCTGACCTGCCCTTGGGAGTTTGGGACTTGCTGGCAATATTTCCCGGGGTGCCACACTATGCAGCCATCCCCCTGGCATGCCTCCTTGCCTCTGCCCTCTCAAGCTGACCCTGAAAGAGTAGTGTGCACCACCACGGTAGAAGTTTACCATTGTCATTTCCCCTTAAAAATGCAGGCTTGCACAAGTGGAGTTCTTCTCAGCAGCGAGAACTCCTTCCCTCTGCCTTCTAGTTGGAAATGCACCGGTCAGCCTTGGCAAACTCTCTCCTCCCACTGGGCCATGATGAAGGTGCTGCCCCAGAATTCGGGGAGTGCTCCTTGCCAGGGGGGACAACACTTGGGTCTGGATGGTCTGGTGCCATGGGTACCGCCGCCTTCCCCCTCCCCCCAGCCACCTTCACCAAACAGGCCTTCCCAGCAATACCAGAGCTGGTGGTCGCTGCGCACCACCATGGTGGAAGTGCATCCAGCGGCCGCAGTCTCGACAATTTCTTTCCCAGCTCCACCCTCGCATTCATGCCCACTGCCAGAGCCCCAGCCACAGGAGGAGTGCCCACAATCCAGCCTCTTCTGCAGATCCTGCTGCTGCGGTATGTAGGGCAGAGAAACAACCCGCGGGTGGAAGGGCTGGAAGGAACAGGGAAATGTTAAAGGAAGTCTGTCCCATAGCGTCTGTCACAGTCCCACAGTATGATACAAAGATTCACAAACACAAGGAACAGACAGAAAGACAAATGCGTGCAAAGGAGCTGCTCTGAAACAGAAAACAATGAAACCAAGCACTTGGCTTTCGCTCATGGTAGGAAAGGCGAAAGTGGAAACAGGTTCCTCCTCTGGAAAAGGCACAACGTCTGCCCAAAGAGGTTTTTCATAACAAAACAGAAAAACAAGCACAGCAGATTTTTGCTCTGGTTTCCCTGCTATGGAAGCCAAAAGCAGAGAGAGGAGAGTAGACGGTGGGATTCCCCTTCCACCAAAATTCTCCAATTGGCGGGTGGGCTCCTCTGTCAACCACTCCAACCTCGTCCAACAAAAACAGGTGGGTGCACGCTCCATCAATTACCCCGGGGCCAAGGATGTTTCCCAGGACCCCAATGGTTGTGATCCCTGAGTGCGTCCACTCCTAGTCGCTTCTTGCCATTTAAACCAACACCGTGAGGGTTTTTCAGAGAACAGAATGTAGATGCACACACGGACACTGCACAGAGACACTGAGACAAAAAACACTCAATGGCCTGTACTGGACCCTCCAGACAGAGGCTCTGCGATGCTGGGGGAGGGTCCTGGAATCTTGGTAAGACCTTCAATTGTTGTACCCAGATCACAAGACCCCTAAAAGACCATCAGAAGTCGAGTCCTTTGCAAAACACATAAGGGTTTATTTAGTACAAGCTCGAGCCTGGATCGCAGCAACCTCCCAGGTGAAGAGGAGGTGTGTGGTCTGGAGGTATAGGGGAACAAGGTTTTTAAAAGGCAAAACTGCAAGCAGCAGCTTACATGCTTTGGTGTTATGTGATTGGGAAAGGGAAATTGACTTTTGAAATGATTGGTTTACCTTAAGCGCTAAGTACACAAATGGTTCTGGCCTGGCTATCTGGGCCAGTTTGTTAGCAACTGTATCTCTAGTAGGCAGGAAAAGAATGCAGTAAGGCTGGTTCCTCCCCGCTGGTGGCTGGACGTGTTTCTACCTGGCTGACCTTCATTCAGGCTTGTGCTTTAAACTTTAAACCAATACCCAAAAAACTAATTTTTAATTATTTGGTCTCTCAAAGTCTAATGGTAGGAACAGTTTGCGGCTCTGGAAGATAGCTTCACAGAAACATTTAGACTAGTCTTTGATCAACTAGGTTCCACAGAACAGCCACAGTGACACATAGCATTGACCAGCACAGAGGGAAAACCAGCACCCTCCAAGACAGTAACTTTGACCAATAAACTTTCTGGGTTGTTCATGTCTGGCAGTCTTTTCCCAGTCTTCAGGAGCCATGTGAGATGATGATGGTGATGATGATAGTGATGATGATGATGGAGGAGAAAATAGAAGGTTGCCTTGATTTAAGAAGAAATTTGGTATAGGACCTGTAAGCCTCTGGGGCAAGAAATAGTTGATGAAGTAAGATGAAGGATGGAAAGTCTTATCTATTGTCCTAGCTGCTTCCCACATTCTAATAGTTGACATTTGTGGTCCTATTTTTCTTTAATACCTCTAATGTGGTTCTTGAGTAACTTCATGATTCTACTGTGCTATGGACATAACCAGCACAGTAAATCATTCACAGAAATTGGAAGGCAGGGGCACCAAATTGTGATCCAAATTTTAGTTAGTTGTCAGTTGATGTTTCTAAATTCTACACATTTCTTTGTGTTTGTTTTTTGAGACAGGATTTATTTTTATTTTTTGAGACAGGGTTTCTCTGTGTAGTCCTTATTGTCCTGGAACTCACTCTGTATAGATCAGGCTGACCTCAGGCTCAGAGTTGTGCCTGCCTTTGCCTCCTGAGTGCTGGGATTAAAGGTGTATGCCACCACCACCACTAGGCCAAAATTCTAGGCACTCAAAGGTGTTTGTGAGTATTGTATTCTTCCTGTGAGGACCGAAATAAAGATATATCCTGGGAGTGTCTCTGTGACATGTGAAAACTGATCAGATCTGTTATTCTCAGTTGCCATAAGACCAGGTTGTATGTGTCACACCTAAGTAATGGTATGGGATGGTGATAGCCCTCAAGATGTAACTGCATGAGCCTGAGGCAACAACTCTTAGTACAAAAGTGGTAAGAGTCTCCCTTCCTAGGACATTTGTCTTTCTTTCTGTGTGTAAATTGCCAAATCACATGACTTGAACTCTTCCTAATATTGTTCTATGTTTCCTATCCCAAAGTTTACATTATAAGAAGTTCTAGGTGTTTGGTGTGTATTGAAGAAACTACTGATTTCTTGGTTTTCAAATCTGCTAAAATGACAGGGCCTGAGGTATTATTCTTACAATTCAATTTAACATTTAAAGAACAACAGGCAAGAAAGGTGAGGGAGGGGGGATGAGGGAGAGAGGGAGAGGTAGAGAGGAAGAGAGAGAGGGAGAGAGAGAGAGAGGAGATTGTTTTAAGGTCCATCTAGTATAGGTTTACTGAAAGAATAAGAAGTGCATTTTATACAGCCAGCATTGGAGTTTTTCAGTTAGAATACAGTAAGATAGGCCATTTGCTTTTGAAGGACAGATTATTAAATGTTTGTTCTATTTTTAATTATGTGAGTGCTTGTCTGACTGCAGGTAGATTGGTGCATCATAGTTTCGGTTCAAGACTTGCTGATACCCATTCATTAGTCCTAAGGTACAAACAGGGTCTTCTGAAAAGCATATTACTGTTCCTTTGATGGTTACTTCTTTTATTCACTGTGTATATAAATTTATGAAATTGAGGTTCATAATTTTGCATATAGGTATGCAGGGATGTTGGGCAGATTCACCACTCCCTTTCTTGTACACTCATTTGTATGGGTGCATTCGTGGGTTGTTTTCTTCCATGCATCTAAGTGTCTATTCCTTCCCATGACAATAGTCTTCCATGACCTCTTCGTCAGTTCCTGCTTGCAGGTTCCTGCCTTGAGGTTTGGCCCTGGCTTCCCTCAGTGATGGACTCTGACATGGAAGTGTAAGCTGAAATAGGCCCTTTCTGCCCCACACTGCTTTGGGCCATGCTGTTTTGTATCACAGCAATACAAAACCTAACTAAAACACTATCATTATAGTAAGGCTCAAAAGTAAATGATGTGATTTATCTAAATTTATTCTTGTGTTTTAAAACTTGGAAATTCCACATGGAGTGTTCAGAAACAAAGATTCCTTCCAGAATTTTGATTGATTTTGGATTAATTAACCTTGGCGATAACTGACTTTCTATTCCTCCCAAGGCAAATCTTCCAATCCATGCATACATTGTTTGTCTACACTTAATGAAGCCTTCTTTCATTCGCATTGTATGTAGTGTCCTAGATACCAGACCCTGTGTATATTTTGCTAGTATTCTATGTACCTGTATCATGTTTGCAGCTGTTGTATATAGCACTGTTTTTTTTTTAATTTAATTTTGTAGTATATATTTGGTTGGTTTCCACGTATAGACCTTTGATTTTTATTTATTTCTTGGTATTTACCACTGTGTGAATTTATGAGCACTGAAAGCATATGGGAACCTGTGGAGACTCTTGATCTCTGAGACAATTCTCCAGCAATGTTTCTTTTTTCCCTCTTTGCTTATTTGCTTGTTGTTTGTTTATTCATTTGTTTTGAGTCAGGCACCTGAGAGAGTATTACCAAATTCGGCCTCTATATGTGGTCGTTCTGCCTCAGGTGTGTGATACCATTCGTGGCTTTTCCTTGTCTCTTTTGTCCATTCCTATACTCTGTCACTTGCTCTAGGAATTTGGGCTGAGGTACAGTTTCTGTCTGGGAAGATACAGAACAGAAAGGTGGAATAAAATGAATAACCATGGTCTTTTCTTCCTCCTCTTGTCACCTTTTCTTACAGTCTGGTTTCTTCTGTTTGTGCACATTCCTCCTCCCTACCTTCTAGTTACCATACCCCCCCACCTTCCACTTCCTGTTTAGATCCCAGGCCTGGTGCAGCCTCCAGTGCAAACTAGCCCTCCATTCGTCCTGTCCAAAAATGGGAAGCAGCATAGATTTGCGGATTTCCTCAAAGGACCATTGTGGAGACCTCCCAGGAAGGCCCTGCAGCTTCTCATCTCACCTTCTAGGAAGAGTTCAGGGTGGGCCTCGTTAGTCTGAGACCCACTCCTGGCTCCAGCACCTCTATACTTTTGGCAGAGGGGATGCTTCCGCATCTGTGCATGATGCAGACAAACTTGTGGGAGCAGGACTGGGGAAGGCTGGGTTTCCCTCAGAAGAAGAAAGGATTCCTGAGACAACAGCATTGAGATCACAGGGCACCTTACCCATTTGAAAGGGACACCATAATCTTCTCCTTGGGCAACAGGGCTCAGAATCATTTCAAACGTGAATGTTTGTACTACCAGGCCCATGGGCAAATTGTTTCTGAGGAAAGGAATGGATTCGCCAATACTTCCTCCTGAGATACACTAGTGCAGGGACTTGGTGGCCTTACCCTCAGCCTGGGAGCCAACAGACTCATACTCCCAGCAGAAGGGGTGCAGCCAATTCTGGAGCCCGAAGACAAGTGCCAGCAGGAGAGAAAGATGAAGTTCCAGAGGCTGTTTAAACAGTGGTTGGAAGAAAGCTGAGGTGCTCATCTTCAAGGGACCCAGATATCTGAAAGGATTCACACTGCATCCTTGTCAGCTTCTGAGTGTAGGCACTTTTGTGGGAGGAAATACTCAGCTTCTGAGTGTAGGCACATTGCAGGAGTTCCAAGATCTTCCTGTTTTACCAAAATCTTCAAGACAAGAAATCTGATTCACTCCCAGGAAGGGCTGCAGCTTTCCTGCCTGTTTTTGTTTGTTTGTTTGTTTGTTTTGTTTTGTTTTTTTGTAGAGACCTGTGAAGCATTCTGGTGCAAAGGAGACTACAGAGGTCCACACCTCATCTCATGTGGCTCCCATGATGCGTGTTGTCACTTTCCCTGCCCGGATCTCCTTTCCCACCAACTTTCTTATATGATGAGGGTGTCCATGCTTTGGCAATGTACAAGTGCTTTTGAGCTATGTCATGCAAGTTCTGACACTGTAGAATGGGTGGGGAAAGAAGAAATCAGATCATGGTGGTTCACCATCATACTGTCTGGATAAACAAGATATTGCAACTGTGATAAGCTAACTGTAAGTTCATGTGTACCTCCTCCTTAACAGTGGAGCAATATTCTCCCACATAGCAATTTGTGATGGAGTTCCTCATTGTCAATGACAAAAAAATAAAGAGACTTATGAAAAAAGCATATGCTTCTGATTCAGACTTGAGTTACCTTGTTTCTTGACAGAGCTGAAAGATCTCTGACTGGTAGACTAGACTATAAAAGGAGGAGCTCAGCGCCATGGATAGTTGAACCAAGGGAGGAATGGGGGAGGGTGGGTGGAGAGGGGAGGGTGTGGTGGTTTGAACTGGAATGGCCCCCTATTAGCACATGTATTCAAATTCTTGTTCTCCAGTTTTTGTTTGGGAAGGATTAGGAGGTGTGGCCTTTTTAGAGGAGGGGTGGCACTGGGTGAGATTTGAGGTTGTAAAAGCCCTTACCAAGCTCAGTTAGGCCTCTATCCTCTGCTTGTGGATCAAAGACAAGCTCTCAGCAGCTGCTTCATTGCACTCCCTTTCTCCTATTTCTCAGTCTAGGGGAGCTCCACACACCCCAGCACATGAGAACTGAGTCTCCCTCCCCTGTGGCCTGGTAGGGCAGTACCACCAGGGGGAACTGATCAGAGAGCTGGAAATATAATCCATGGCAGGGGCCTATGACTGAGATGTAAATTGAATTAATTAACAAACAAACGGGAAAAATTAAAGAAACTCTTAAGCAGTGGGAAAAACCCATTGAAAACAGAAATCTGATGAAAATGTATTTGATTGAGGGGGGCCAAGTTTCTGCCCCAGTAAGCAGAACCTGACAGCTTTGGCCATGTGCTTCTGGCTTATGAGTCAAGAATATAAGAAAGGGGCTGTGGAATCTCCCCCCGTAGCTAAGGTGAGCTGCTGAGGCCAGGTGTGTATCAGGGGTGTCTCTGCACAGACACCCAGAGAGGTTTTGCATGAAGCTGTGAAGGGGAAGCCTGGATTGTGTGGGAGACCCCAAGATGTTGGAGATGGAAGAATCATGGGATACCTGCCTATGAGTGTTGATAATAGAGTGTGGAACACTGCTCTTGTTCAAAAGCAACTTTCTGCCTTGATTACCCAGCCTAGGACATTTTGTTATAGCAGCACAAAACAGACCAAGATAATGTCAGATCTTTCTCTTTGGTTAAATGATCACCAAGAAAAGGCAAGGAATACCTTCCCAGTTCCCTCTTATCCTCACCATACCAGACAGCACAGCAAAGACTAGGGAGGGGGTAAACTGAGACTGAAGCTGAAACAAAAACTAAAACTAAAACACAGGCAGTTGGTTCAATGATTGTTAGTAGATCAGTGAGCCTGGTGTGGCCAACAACAGGCCTAGAGTGCCTACAGAGTGTTATATCTGGGTCTTGCACTATTCCTAGTTCTCGGAGAAAGCTCAAGATTGATTTGCAAAGTGTTTGTATAAGTTTACATTCCCACCAACAATGGAGGAGTATTTCATTTTCTCCACATCCTTGTCAGCATGTGTTGTCACTTGAGTTTTTGATCTTAGCCATTCTGATGGGTATGAGATGGACTCTCAGAGTCATTTTGATTTTCATTTCCCTGATGACTAAGGATGCTGAGCATTTCTTTACATGTTCATTGACCATTTGAGTTTCGTCTGTTGAGAAGTCTCTGGCACTATACCCAGTTTTAAAGTTGGATTCTTTGGTTTGTTGCTGTTTAATTTCTTAAGTTCTCTATATATTCTGAATATTGGCCCTCTGTCAGATGCAGACTTGGTGAAAATCTTTTCCCAGTTGGTAGGCTGTCTGGTTTGTTGTTGTTGTTGTTGTTGTTGTTTTGTTTTGTTTTTTTTTTCTGTTGACCTTGTCTTTTGCCTTACAGAAGTCTTTTAGTTTCTAGAGGTCCCATTTACGGATTGTTGATCTTAGAGCCTGTGCTGTTGGTGTTCTGTTTAGAAAGTTGTCTCCTGTGCCAATGAGTTCAAGGCTCTTCCCCACTTTTTCTTCTAACTGGTTTAGTGTGTCTGGCTTTATGTTGAGGTCTTTAATCCACTTTGACTTTACTTTGTGCAGGGTGATGAGTATGGATCTATTTGCGTGTAGACATCCAGTTAGACCAGCACCATTTCTTGAAGATTCTGTCTTTTTTCCATTGTATGTTTTTGGCTTCTTTGTCAAAAGTCTGGTGTGCATAGGTGTGTGGGTTTATTTCTGGGTCCTTTTTTCCATTCCATTGATCCACCTGTCTATATCTATGCCAGCACCATGCCATTTTTATTACTGTTGCTCTATAGTACAGCTTGAGATCAGGGATGGAGATACCTTCAGATGTTCTTTTATTGTGTAGGGATGTTTGAGCTATTCTGGATTTTTTTTTGTTTTCCCATATCAATTTGAGAATGTTTCTTTCAAGGTCAGTATAGAATTGTGTTGGTATTCTGATGGGAATTGCATTGAACCTGTAGATTGTTTTTGGTAGGATGGCCATTTTAAAACTATTGATCTACAAGCATGGGAGATGTTTCTATCTTCTGATATGGTCTTCAATTTCTTTCTTCAGAGACTTGAAGTTTTGTTTTGTATTTTTCCATACAAGTCTTCCCTTGCTTGGTTAGAGTAACACCAAAGTACTTTATGTTATTTGTGGCTACTGTGGAGGGTGTTGTTTCCCTAATTTCTTTCCCAGGCCATTTGTCTTTTGTATACAGAAGGTATAATAATTTTTTTTAGTTAATTTTGTATCCAGCCACTCTGCTGAAAATATTTTTATCAGTTGTAGGAGTTCTCTGGTACAATTTTTGTGGTCACTCATGTATACTATCATATCATCTGCAAATAGTGATAAATAGGTGTTGGATTTTGTCAAATGCTCTTTCAGCATCTAAGGAGATGATCACAAAGTTTTTTTTTCAGTTATTTATATGGTGGAATACATTAATGGATTTCTGTATATTGAACCACCCCTGCATGCCTGGGATGAAGTCTACTTGGTCATGGTGGATGATATCTTTGATATGATCTTGCATTAGGTGTGCAAGGATTTTGTTAAGAATTTTTATGTCAATGTTCATAAGAGAGATTGGTTTGAAATATTCTTTTTTTGTTGGGTCTTTGTGCAGTTTAGGTATCAAGGTGACTATGTCCTCATAGAATGAGTTTGATGATGTTCCTTCTGTTTCTGTTTTGTCGAATAGTTTGAAAAGTATTGGTATTAGCTCTTCTTTGAAGGGCTGGTACAATTCTGTGCTGAAACTATCTTGCACTGTGGGGGAGGCTGTTGTTGTCTTTTTTTGTTTTTTTGTGGATTTTTTTTTTTTGATGAGAGAGTTTTGATGACTGCTTCTAATTCCTCAGGGGATATAGGAATATTTAATTTATTTACCTGTTTTTGATTCAGCTTTGGTGAGTGGAATCAATCAAGAAAATTGTCCATTTCATTCAGATTTTCAAATTTTGTTGCATATTGGCTTTTGAAATAGGGCCCAGTGACTCTTTGGATTTCCTCAGTATCTATTATTATGTCCCCCTTTTCATTCTGATTTTGTTGATTTGGATAATTTTTCCTCTGCCTTTTAGTTAGTTTGGCTAACGGTTTGTGTATCTTGTTGATTTTCTCAAAGAACCAACCGACTCTTGGTTTCATTGATTCTTCCAATTGTTTTCTTTGTTTCTAATTCATTAATTTAAGCTCTGAGTTTGATTATTTTCAGGTGTCTACTCCTCTTGGGTGTGTCAGCGTCTCTCTCTTTTTTTTTCTAGTGCATTCAGGTGTTCCATGAGATGCTTTTATGAGATATGTCCAATTTCTTTATGAAGGCACTTAGTGATATGGACTTTACTCTTAGCACTGCTTTCATTGTGTCCCATAAGTTTGGATACGTGTGCCTTCATTTTTAATCAACTCTAGGAAGTCTTTGATTTCTTTCTTTATTGCCTCCCTGACCCAGCTGTCATTGAGTAGAGAGTTGTTCAGTTTCCATGCATGGGTAGGCTTTTTCCTATTTCTGTTATTGTTGAGGTCTAGTTTTGGACCATGGTGGTCTGACATGATACATGGATTATTTATATCTTCCTATATCTGTTGAGGCTTGCTTGTTTCCAAGTATATGGTCTATTTTGGAGAAGGTTCCATGAGGTGCTGAGAAGAATGGATACTCATTTATGTTTGGGTGAAAAGTTCCGTAGGCATCTGTTAGGTCCATTTGATTTAAGACTTCTGTGTCATTATTTCTCTATTTAGTTTCTGTCTCCATGATCTGTCCCTTGGTGAGAGTGGGGTGTTGAAGTCTCCTACTAATAATGTGTTGGGATACTTGTGTGACATAAGCATTTATCAGGTTTCTTTCACAAAGGAAGGGACCCTTGTATTTGGGGCATAAATGTTCAGGATTGTGATGTCTTCATGGTGGATTTTTCCTTTGATGAGGATGAAATGTCTCTTTCCATTTCTTTTGATTAATTTTGGTTGAATGTCTATTTTATTAGATATCATGATGGCTATTTCAGTTTGCTTCTTGGGTCCATTCACTTGGAAAAACTTTTTCCAACCCTTTATTCTGAGGTAGTGTCCATCTTTGTTGCAGATGAGTACTTTTTGAATGCAGCAAAAGTTGGATCCTGTTTCTACAACCATTCTGTTAGTCTGTGTCTTTTTATTGGAAATTTGAGTCCATTTATGTTGATAGAATATTAATGACCAATGATTGCTAGCTCCTTGTATTGTGGAGTTGGTGGTGATTGTGTGCTTGTGTACTTGTTTTCTTTTGTTGTTTTCTTTTTTGTTGTGAAGAAATCTTTATCCTGTGTTTTCTTGGGTGTAGTGAATCTCATTGAGTTGGCATTTTTCTTCTAGTATCTTCTGCAAGGCTGAGTTGCTGTGTATATATTGTTTAAATTTACTCATGTCATGGACTATTTTGTTTTCTCCATCTATGTTAATTGAAAGTTTTGCTGCATATAGCAGTCTGGGTTGGCATCTCTGGTCTCTTAATGTCTGCTCGATATCTTCCCAGTCCCTTCTGGCTTTCATAGTACCTGTTGAGAAGTCTGATGTGATATTGATAGGTCTACTTTTAAATGTTACCTGGCCTTTTTGCCTTGCCACTTTTAATATTTTTTCTTTGTTCTTTACATTTTATGTTTTATTATGTGGTGGGAGGAATTTCTTTTTTAGTCTAGTCTATTTGGTGTTCTATAAACTTCTCATATGTTTAAGGGCATCTTTCTTAAGGTTGGGGAAATTTTTCTTCAATTATTTTCTTGGGAATAATTTCTGGACCTTGGAGCCTGGGATCTTCTTTTGTGTCTATGCCTATTATTCTTAGGTTTCATCTTATCATGGTGTCCTTGATTTCTGGATGTTGGGTGTCCAGAATTTTTCCATTTTCATGGTTTCTTTGAGAGATGTATCAGTTCCTACAATTGTATCTTCAGTGCCTGAGATTTTCTCTTCTATCTCTTGTGTTCTGTTGGTGATGCTTAACTCTGTGGTTCCTGATCTTGTCTCTAAGTTCTCCATCTCCAGGGTTTCCTTGGTTTCTGTTTTCATTATTGACTCTTATTCTTTTTTCATGTCTTAAATGATTTTTTTTCATTTCCTTCACCTGTTTGACTGTGGATTCCTGTCTGTCCATGATGGCCTCTATTTGTTTGTTCATTTCCCCTTTATGTGCCTCTACTAACTGTATAATCACAGATTTAAGATCATTTTCCTGTGTTTCAGCTGCATTAGAATATCCATTGATTTTGGATGATTCTGGTGAAGCCATGATGTCTTGGTTTTTATTGATTATATTCTTTGCTGGCCTCTAGACATCTGATTGTTCATAGCCTTGACTGTTTGTTCCTGCAGCCTGTACTACAGATAGTTCCATCTTTTTTCTAGAGTCTGGAATAGTCTACAGGAAGATGAGAGATGTCCAGGGGCTCAGAATGAATGCTGGTCATTTGGATGCAGCTAAGGAAGGGAGGGTACTGGCACACAATTTGGAGGTTCATAGTAGGAACAAATATATTGCAACCCAGGCAGATATTTGGGACAATGGCAAAATGGCAGCCCCATTCTTTCCCCAAATATCACAAAAATAGTCTCTAAGCCACTGACTAATATTCTTCTCATCTGAAACCTCTTCATCTGGGCCTTGCAAATCTATATTTTTCTAAGAACCACTGTCTTTCACACCTCAACTACCATGGTTCAGTAAACCCACATAAAGTGCAGCTTTCAACTGCTTTCCAATTTCAAAGTCACAAAGATTCAAAGTTCACAATCTGCCAAGACTGAAGCATGGTCGGGCCAAATACCTTGCTCCCTGGTTCCATCTTCTGTCTTTGCCACTGTTCTATTTCTGTTAAAGGACACTATGATCAAAACAACTTTGGGGTGGAGGCATGTATTTGGGGCTTGTGTACAGATTCAGAGGTTTAGTCCATTGACATCATGGTGGGATCATTGGGGCAGGCATGGTGATGGGGAAATAGTAGAGAGTCCTATGTCTAGATCTGCAGGCCTCAGGAAGGAAGAGATCTAACCAGGACCGACTTGGGTTTTTGCAACCTCAAAGCCCACCTCCACAGACAGGGTTCCTCCAGCAAGGCTACACCTACTCAAACAAGCCCACAGTTCCTAATCCTCCTAAGTAGTACTGGTCCCTGAGTACTGGTCCCTGGCATTCAAATATGTATGCCAATGGGGGGGCATTCTTTTTTAAAAAATCATTCATTTATTCACTTTTCATCCCTATTGCAATCCTCTCCCCTCGCTGTCCCTCCCTCCCACTATCTTTCCCCTTCTCTTCCTCACCTTCTCCTCAGAAAAGGGGAGCCTTCCCTGAACCAAGCCCAGCACACTAAATTGCATCAGGACTAAGAACACTGTCTTTCTCTGAGGCTCAACAAGGCAGCCCAGCTAGGGGAAAGTGATTCAAAAGCAGGCAGTAGAGTCCATGTAAGAGAGAGACCCTGTTCTAATTACTAAGGGACCCTCATGAAGACCAAGTTGCCTATGACTTACATATGTGTAGGGGACCTAAGTCCAGCCCATGCATGCTCATTGGTTAGTAATTAAGTTTCTGTGAGCCCCATGGTCCTCAGTTAGTGGACTTTGTTTGTCTTATTGTTGAGTTCTTGAACCCTCTACGTCAGGGAGGGAATTCTTATTCAAATCACAATATACATCATGAGTGAAACACATTGGCCAGGACAGCCTTTGCTGAATTTCACCAATTAAGCAGTTGGTGTCACGAAGAGGCTATTAATCAAACAGCACAAAATCAAAATGCTAACCTTTTTATGTGATCACTACTGAACAACTTATGGCGTGGATAAGCCTTATAAATAAGGCTTGAAAGGCAAATGCATTATGATGCTCAGACAGTAAGTCAATGAGACTTGTTGTATTTGAGTCTGAGAAAAAAATTCAACGACTGAAAAGGAGGATACTACAAAAATCACACATGTGTCAACTCACTCTTTGATAGACTTCATCAGTAGGTGAAATAACTCCTTGAAAGAGAGTTTCTGGATCTACTCTCAAGAGATGTTGTTAAAATAAGAGATAAACGTTAGCCTTTGACAATGACAATGACAATGGGGAGTCATCATTAATGCAATGAAACAACCTATGTGTCCCTTCTTTCAGGATTTGCTTTTCCTACTATGATTCTAAAAGTTTAGCAGTTTATAACTGCAGATCTAAAAGATTGTTTTTTTTCCACCATCCCTTTACCTTCACAAGACTGTGAAAGACTTGCCTTTGCCATACCAAGTATTAATCTGAGTTCCTCTGCCAAAATATATCCACAAAATGTGCTATCTCAAGGCATGTTAAGGAGCCCAACTCTACATCAGTCATATGTAGGTTCTGCTTTGGCTTCTGTCAAAGATCTAGTCTCTCAGTCATATATTATCCACTATGTAGATGATACTTTGATTCCTTTCCCTGAGGCACAGTTTTAGAGGATCTCAGTGCAATAGATGACTTTTATTTTTCTCAACAAAGCTACATATAATTTAGTAATAGATGATTAGTGAAATTAATGTCTACCCACAACAGAAATAGTTCATTTGAATCCATAACATCAATGAAGGGCAACAGTTTCATGTAAATTTTGGTTCAGTCTGAATTCGATAATCTACAAAAAACACCACAAAACCCACAAAACAAAGCAACAATGACAAGAAATCTGCTAGTAGAGACAGTTAGGATGCCATTCAGTGGGGTCTCTTAGCATTATGTCTCACATTATGTGTCCACAAAAAACACTTTGAGCAACCTGGTATCTGAAAGGGTTATAAAATCTGATCTTTTACCTGAAGTAAAGCCACAGGCTGCTTCATTGATCTGAATATTCCTGTGTGAAGAGAGGTATGTTCAACCACATGAAAACTCGCAGAAAAGTATACCATCACAGATCCACCTGTATCACAGAAATGGAAACAAATAGAGGATATGCTGAGTGTGAAGATCAATCCCACTTCCAACTCAGTTGCTTCACTAATAAAACTAGGTCTGATTTGTTCAGTCTGAAAGATTGTTCATGAGTATGGCTTTGTTTGTTTATTTGTTTGTTTGGTCAAAGTGCAGTTGTCCAAAATGGAATTCAAAATTACTAACAGCTCAAATTTGTCCAGGCATATTTCAGGTAACTAGGCATTATTTTCCTCCCTTAATTTTTTTTTCAGATTTTATCCCATTAAAATAAAGATTACAGCCAAGCTTTGCGCAGTGTGCAGGGAATCTTATGAAGGAAAGGGGAGATAGAAAGACCTGGAGGGGACAGGACCTCCACAAGGAGAGCAATAGATCTAAGAAATAAGGGCCCAGTAGTCTTTTTTGAGACTGATATTCCAAACAAGAACCACGAATGGGGATAACCTAGAACCCCTGCACCAATGTAACCCATGGCAGTTCAGTCTCCAAGTGGGTTCCTTATTAATTGGAACAGGGACTGTCTCTGACATGAACTCAGTGGCTGGTTCTTTGATCACCTCCTCCTAAGGGAGGAGCAACCTTACCAGGCCACAGAGGAGGACAATGCAACCAGTCCTGATAGGACCTTATATGCTAGGGTCAGAGGGAAGGGGAGGAGGACCTCCCTTATCAGTGGACTTTGGGAGTAGAATAGGAGAAGATGAAAGATGGAGGGTGGGATTGGGAGGGAATAAGGGAGAGGGCTATAGCTGGGATACAAAGTGAATAAAGTGTAATCAATAAAAAATAAATTAATTAAAAAACAAAAACCACTATGGATTTCTAATAATAATAATAAAAAAACCAACTGTTTAAAACTTCAACTCAATTTCTTCACTTGTTTAATAATTTTTCTTCAGCGATTTTAGGCATGGGGATAAGTTGTAGAGACACAGATATAACCCTCTTGTACTGTTTATTTTGTTTTCTAAAGGCTCTCCTGGGACCCACAAGTTAAGATGCTGGTTTTACTGAAGCCTGAGTTTTGTATCTGTCAGTGGTAATGCACTGTAGATTTGCATCAACTCCTTCTTGGTGTAGGCCTTAACTGAGAAAGCATAGCTGACTTGTGCTTGTTCAGTGGGCGGCTTAGTAAAGTATGCATTCTACCTACCCGTTATAACTATTTTTGTTGTTGACGTTGTTGTTATTTAAGTTGAAAAGTATTAGATCACATCCTCCTCCTTTTGTCTCATTAAACAGGGACCTGAAGATTTTTTTGCTAAGATAGTGTTTTCATATGGTTTAGTGTGTGCTGCTAATCCCATAAAAATATAAAAGTCTATAAATGTGGGGGATGGTTTGTTCATTTATTTGAATTTCTGATGCATAAGTCCATGTAACATTTTTGTTTGTTTTTGTGAGACAGGGTTTCTCTGCATCACCCTGGCTGTCCTGGAAGAACAGGACAGCCTATTCTGTAGAACAGGCTGGCCTCAGGCTTCCCAGAGAGAGCCACCTGCCTCTACCTCCCTGAGTGCTGGGACTATAGGTGTGTGCCCTCACTCCCAGCTGTGTTTTGTTAATTTTAAAATGAATGCTGATTGTTCCATTCTTGAGGGATGTGTCAATCTATAATATGAGGTGTTGTGCTAATGTTGCTCTTTTTTCTTGTTTGCGTAGTTGAAAATAGTGCATATTTAATTTTCCTATATTTCAAAATAATATATTCAATCCTGAAGACATTTTGGACATCACTATACAAAAAGCAGTTTATTAACAGATTGCTTTATCTGACTTTTAGTAAGCTTTATTTGTCATTATCCTAAAGGCAAGCTTTTTACTTCTTTAAAATCTTTTTGGATGGTTTTCAAAGATGGTTTTCCTCATTGAGGGAGCTTCTGCCTCCTTTACTGTTGTTATCCGTCTCAGAGAGGCAGCCTATGCTGAACCTCTCATGAAGATTTTACAAACAACCTTGTCTTTTTCTTCAGCACAACAAATGATCTATATACTGTACGGATATTGCTAAAGGATGTTGCCACCTCATTTAATCTTGAGACTGGTTCTCGATATGCTACAGCTTCAATCCCCTAACATTACATGACACGAACAAGTTGTTTCTCTTGGGTGTGTTTTCAGGTTCAATGTTTGACAGGAGAGTGAAACCATCCTACATGTTACTTATACCAGTTCTCATTCTGGGCTTCTGGGTTCCCTGGTTAAGGGAAATGATCAAGTAGGTAAGTTGGTGTTCTTTACAGCTATCAAACATCTTCAGCGCTGGCATGAAATTACATATGCCCAGTTCTCTTCTTTTGCAAAAAAAAAAAAAAGCTATTGTCTAGATCCTAACCACTACATGGCATAATTTCCTGTCCCTTCTGGGCCATCTCAGACACCTCTTCTTTCACAGATGGGAACCAATGAGCTATGGCAGATGGTTGTTACTCATATTCGATCCCCTGGTCCCTTGTCCTTTGTTCATGTGGTTGATGCTTATTCTGCTTACACATGAGCTAGAGTGCTACCTGGAGAAAGGGCCGTTTATGATGTTACACATTTACTAAATACGTTTACTGGATTAGCCTCACATTGTAATATTAAGACTGGTAACTGCTGTCACTTCTGCCTTCCTGTTTCTAGGAATGATAGCACACCTTCCACAGGAAATCTCCCAGCTGACTTGTGCCATTAGTAATACTACCAATGCCTCAGCTACTCCTGTCTTAGGAGAATTATACACAGAGATGAAGGAACTTGGAATAGCAGTTTTACAGAACGAGCTGTCATTGATTATTTACTGCTAGAACGTCATATGGGGTATGAGCAGTTCCCTGGTATGTGTTGCTTCAGTATTACGCATAACTCTCACCTTTTCCAAAAACAGCTGGCTCAAGTGCTGGAGGAGATCGGTAGAATCACTGCCTTCTCTTGGTGGGGCTGGCCTCATTAGTTCTCTTGGCTTCTTCACTTTCTGGGAACACTGGCAACGATTCTAACTTTTATTTTAGTTTTACTCTGCATTTTCCTATGTCTCATGGGCCCATACAACATCTTACTCCATGAAATGAACTTCCTATTGCTGTAATGAGTTCTCAGAAATCAGGAGTGGGAGATGGGTGGCTCTTGTAGCGTTTAAGTAATAAGGT
>REGO01000736.1:666441-716318 GCA_010120015.1 Rhombomys opimus | reverse complement strand
AAAAAGTTAAAAAAAATACAGAGCTATTGTTTTTATCCACATCCTTTTGTGTGGCTGTTACATATTACAATTTTTCTTGCTTAACCATTGCAGAGACGTAACAGACCACTAGGAGCAAGTCCTTAGGGGAAGAAATTTCTGAAATTCTCCAAACTCACCAAACCAAATGTTGGCTACATTACCTCACATGCTTCCACTTGGTAAAGCCTAAAGTTCACATTAATCTTAGCTATTGTTCTCTTTGAGAATGAATCCTGTCCTCTGGACCTCATTCTGCAGTGTTCCTCAAGCTCTTCAGGTCCACGCTATATCATCTTCTCCACAGCAGTTGTCCTTGTAAATGCCAGTAGATCAAACTCCAAAGCATACCCAACACCCAACGTGTGTGTTTGTGTGTGCTCACTGGCTTATAGGTGTTAATGTATGTGTGTGTGTGTGTGTGTGTGTGTGTGTGTGTGTGCCTATATGTGCTCCCATTTGTGGTGGTTAAAGGAAAGCTTTCAACTCTTTTGGGGGGCAGAGTCCTTGACTGACACAGAGCTGAGCATATGCATTAGTCTGGCTCCAGTGAGCCACCTGTCTCTGCCCTTCCAGTTCTAGGATTAAAAGGGTACAGGGTTGTGTCTGTTTTTTTCACATGAGGTTTAGGAAACATTGTTGACTGAGCCATCTTCATAGCCCTCTCATGTACATTTTAGTTTGTTGTTACGTTAACTTTCTTTAGTCTTGAGAATTTCATATATTATATAATAGTATACTACAATATTTACTCCAATTCCTCTCATCCTTTTCAACATACTCAACATTTCAACACACCCAACACTGTGCCTTTCTTCTAGAACCCAGTAAGTTCAGTTGATGCTGAATATCAATATCAAGCCCATCAACATTCCCAAACAGATGGGACACGTGTTTCAGGCTCCACTCCTTTCCAAACGGTTCTTGGAAATTTGTACTTGCTAGAGAGGTAGTGTCACCTTTTTTTGAGTGATCACGTGTATGATTCCCATACTCCAGTAGATAACCCTTTCAAATTTCAAATATACCGTAATAGTGTTGTGTTTTTTTTTTCCTGAGCCACATTAGCAGAACTGTGTGAAAAATAAATGTGCAAAGTTTGCATTAAACTGGCTTCTGTGGCAGGATAAATTTTGAGTAAAGATATCGAAATTTAGACAGTGTCAGGACAGAGACCTTGAGAAAAGTAATGACAGTGCAAAGAAATAATAGGCTTTAGTCCCTTAAGTAGAACTTTGTCTGACATGTTCTAGCACGAGCAGATAGTCTATAGTACCTAGAGTATAGAGCCAAATATGGCAAGCAGCAGGGGACAAGAGGCTGGCATTAAATCAGGAAGACCATGGAGGGTTTGCAAGTGCTTATATCTGACCATGACATGAAAACCTGAAGAATAGAGGAGGTAATACAAAATTAATAAATATTAAAGGATTTTGTGCTACATTAAAGTGTAAATAAACTGTAGCAGGGAGCAAACATATTAGAGTAAACACTCTTTACAAATTTATAAAATTAATCCACATTATGGATGGTGATGGTTCTCACAAGAATAGTAAAATCCTGATGAAGATGTATGCTCCTCTAATTAGAGTTTGAAACCATAGTAGTACATATATTAATTCTTCAATGAAGTAACATTTTATTTAATGATCTCTTGTATGTGTTGTCTTCACTGTTAATAATCAGAAGGAAAATACTCAATTAGATATGCAGATTTATTGAATGTACCTCTTGTAGAGCAGGGGTGAAAAATGCAGGGGGACAGCTATGCTAGAAGGTGGAGGAGGTTGAAAGGCAAAGCCATACACTCTAGGGCTCAGGGGAAGTGTGGACTGAAGGGGTGAAAGGACTATTATTCAAAGGGGCTGTTCCAGTTAAGCCCACTCATGAAGTGCACAGTGCGTGTGAAGTGCATATGTAAAAGTGGGTTTTCCAACTAACTCTGTTCTTCAAGCATATTCATCCTGACCATTCAGTGCTACCATATGGGTAGCAAATCTCAGGAAACAAAAACAAAACCGGTATTTTATGTCAAAGCTGAATCACCTTTTATTGTTTTCAAGAAACATTTTTATAAAAGGTGGAAAAAGTGATACAGCATTTTTAAATTCTGAACTGAATGACCTGTACTAGAAAACTCAATTTGTATATTCTCATCTTTAAGTAAAATAGAGAATCTTATAACAACTAAACATACAAGTATTAAAAAATACTTGTATAAGCAAAAAATGTAGATCTTCATGTACAAATCAGTGCATTGTCAAAATACTGAAAAATCCCAGCAAAGTTAAAATAAGCATGTTATTGTCAACTGAAATTTCTATTCATTTAACACAAAATCTTGTGTAATAAAAACATGTACTCCTAAGTTTTCATTAACAAATAATTTTGACTAACATACAGGCAAAGGATTTAATCTTTTATTAATGCTTATGACTGTAAGAAAGTTTAATTTATACACACATGTGTAGTGGAATGTTCCTGTTAGAGAGAGAGACTACACATGTGTGTGGGTTAGTGTGTGGGTTCTGGTGCAAGTGTGCTCGCAAGGGTGTGGGGACCAGAGGACAGTGTCAGGTATCATTCTCAAAAACATTGTCCTTGTTATTGGAGACAGTTTCTCTTTAGCTTGGAGCTCACTAGTCAGTCTAAGCTGGCAGGAGGGTCCTTCATCCCTAGCTCTTTAGTGCTAGGAATCACACATGCAACATCATGTGTGAAATGTTTACAATTTAACTCCAGTACTCATGCTCTTTACTGCCTGAACCATCTCCCAGCCCTGTTTTTCTTAATTAATTTATTTTTACTATTAGTTACATTTTATTAATTCTGTATGTATCTGCTCCCTCCTCTCCTCCCAATCCCACCCGCCTTCCCTCATCTCCTCCCTGTCTCTTTCCCAGTCCACTGATTGGGGAGGACCTCCTCCCCTTTCATCTGATCCTGTTTTATCAGGTATCTTCAGGATTGGGCTGTAAAGTCCTCCTCTGTGGCCTAGCAGGGATGCTCCTCTCTTGGGGAGTGGGGGGGGGGTCAAAGAGCCAGTCATTGAGTTCCTGTCAGAAATAGTCCCTGTTCCCCTTACTATGAGAAAACAATTGGTTACTGAGCTACCACGGGCTACATCCGAGCAGAGGTTCTAGGTTATATCCATACATGGTCCTTGGTGGAGTATCAGTCTCAGAAAAAAACTCTGTGCCAAGATATATTTGGTCCTTGTGGAGCTCCTGTCCTCTCCAGGTCATAGTAACTTCCCTTTCTTTTATATGATTCCCTGCACTCTGCTGAAGGTTTGGTTATGAACCTGCTTTGATACACTGTTAGAGAGAGTGTTTCAGAGGCCCTCTGTGGTAGGCTCCTGTCCTGTTACTTGTTTTCTCCTACGTCCAATGCACCTCACTCAGAAAGACAAATGGGATGTGCAGCCCTGTTTTTTTTTTGTTTTTGTTTTGTTTTGTCTGGAGTTGATCAGCACAAATTCAAAATCAAATTATATTCAACTGTAAAGTATATTATTATAAAAGTATTATAAATATGCTGAAAATTTTTGAACATTATTAATATTTTAATGTCAAGATATGTACTTATGCTTTGGAAATGCATGTATGGGACGTATCTGACTTTGTATTTTATTTTATTTCCTATTTCTACCTAGCTGTTGATAGGGTGTCTTTCCTTAGGTTGTAACCCACTTTCAAGTCATATCTTTCAGATCTTTTTTCATCTTCATCAAAAGGGGCACCATAAATCCCTTAAAGATAAAAGTAGCTGGCCATGGAGTAGCAAAAAAGAATCTCTGCTTATTAGGTAGGATAATCCCCATAGGAGCATGTGTTCCAGGAGTAATTGTAGCAGAATTGTTAATGGGTAGGCCTAAAAACAAACATGTTGTGACATCAAAAATGAAAATATTAAAATAAATGTGGAAATATGTGTTTTACATTCATATTTGAGTATTTGATACACTTAAACCAGTTATACATACACTCCAATCCAAGCTTTATTTTGTGAAGTCTAAGTTAGTTTCATGAATAAAGTAACATAAAAGTACAGTCAGTTTCGACACCTACATGACCTTACTGCAATATTCATACTTTAAATTGTTTTGTCATATTGCTTTTAAGATTGTATACTTATAAGAAGAATCATTTATATGCTTGAATGTCCACTGCTATACTTCAAAACCTTTAGATAATTAGAAGTTTGATAGTTTTAAGGTTCATATGAACATCAAATGATATTAATTTTTACTGGGATTTATTTATTATCTGTTTTAAATTTCAGTTATTCAGACAATTAGGACTAGTGCTTCCTCAAGACCCAGCTATACCACTGCTAGGTATATACCCAAACTTTGCTCAAGTACACAAAAGGGATACTTGCTCAACCATGTTCATAGCAGCTTTATTTGTAATAGCCAGAACCTGAAAACAACCCAGATGTCCATCAATGGAGGAATGGGTACAGAAATTGTGGTATTTTTACACAATGGAATACTACTCAGCAATCAAAAAGGAGGAAATCATGAAATTTGCAGGCAAATGGTGGGATTTAGAAAAGATCATTCTGAGTGAAATATCCCAGAAGGAGAAAGACAAACATGGTATATACTCACTTACATAGACCTATAAGATATGATAAACATAATGAAATCTATATACCTAAAAAAGATAATCAAGAGAGCAGACATGGGGTAAGATGATCAATCCTCGTTTAGAAAGACAGATTGGATGTGCATTGAATGTATGACAGGAGTCTACTGCAAAAGGCATCTGAAAGACTCTACCTAGCAGTGTTTCAAAGCAGATACTAAGACTCATAACCAAACCCTCAGCAGAGTCCAGGGAATCTTATGAAGGAAGGGGAGTTAGTATGATATGGAAAGGATAGGAGCTCCACAAGGACCAAATATATCTGGGCACAGGGTCTTTTCTGAGACTGACACTCAACCAAGGACCATCTATGGATATAACCTAGAACCTCTGCTCAGATGTAGCCTGTGGTAGCTCAGTAACCAATTGGTTTCCCATAGTAATGGGAACAAGGACTATTTTGACAGGAACTCAACGGCAGGCTCTTTGACCTCCCCAGCCAAGGGAGGAGCAGTCCTGTTAGGCCACAGAGGAGGGCTTTGCAGACAGTCCTGAAGATACCTGATAAAACAGGTTTGGATGAATGGGGAGGAGGTCCCTCCTATCAGTGGACTTGGAAAGGGGCACGGTGGAGATGAGGGAGGGAGGGTGGGATTGGGAGGGAATGAGGGAGCAGGACACGGCTGGGATACAGAGTTAATAAAATGTGAATAAAATTAAAAAATATATAATTAAAAAAATAAGAAAAATAAAATTAAAAAATAATCATGTTAGAGCTTTTTAAAAAAAAGAAAATTGGCAAAGTAGTACTCTGATAATGCTAATAGTCACTGAAGTCACACATACACACACACACACACACTATCAGACAAATCATGATGTAGCAAATATAAAGAATTTAAAGGACTAATGCATCTATATATAGTCAGTATATTTAAAACTCATGTATGAGGATTAAGCCTCTTCCTGGGGGTACTTTTTCTTGTTTAGCTTCTTCAGAACTATAGATTTTAGTATGTTTATCCTATATTATATGGTCAATATTCAATTATAAGTGAGTATATTCCATGTGTGTCTTTCTGCTGCTGAGTTACCTCACTCAGGATGTGGCTTCACTAGTAAGAGGAGCAGGGGCAGTCACTGGCATGAACTCAGTTGCTGCTCTTTGATCATCTTCCCCTGGCGAGGTGGCCTTACTAGGCCACAGAGAAAGAGGATCCAGACAGTTCTGATGAGACCTGATAGTCTAGGGTCAGATAGTAGGGAAGAGGACCTCCCCTATTAGTGAACTACAAGTAGGACATGTGGAAGGGAGGAAAGAGAGTGGGACTGGGAGGAGATGAGGGAGTGGGCTATAGCCAGAATACAAAGTGAATAAATTGTAAATAATAATAATTTAAAAAAGAAACCATAAATAGAATGTGTGTTATTAGTCTGAAAATGTGAACAAAATTTAAGTGTAATATAAATTTTCAAGTTCATAAGATGTAGAATAAATTGCCATTGGCTTTATACCTTACTTTTTTGTCAACTACATGTCATTAAAGTAAACTTAAAGAATATTGTATTCTCACATTCTCATTTTCACATGTGATATTTCAAGAGAAAGAGAATTGTTATAAATATATTAACAGATAATAAATGTAATAAATGGCAGGTATTGAGTTTGAAACTGGTTTTTCTCATAGAAGTTTCTTAAGTTTGTCAAGTTATTTCAAAAGCATTTATAGCTTGTTTTCTTTCATTTTTTGTATTATTATTATTATTATTATTATTTACAGTTTATTCACTTTGTAGTCCAGTTGTAGCCCTCTGCCTCATCTCCTCCCAGTCCCACTCTCCACACTTCTTTGTCCCCCATCCTTTTTCCTATCCCCTTTCCACTGATAGGGGAAGTCCTCCTCCCCTACTGTCTGACCCTAGCTTATCATGTCCCATCAGGACTGTCTTGGATCCTCTTCCTCTGTAGGCTGGCTAAGTCACAGCACCAGAGAGAAGTGATCAAGGAGCAGGCAACCAAGTTCATGTCAGAGATTGTCTCTGGGGAACCCACATGGAGACTGAGCTGTCTATGGGCTACATATCAGCAAGGAGTCTAGGTCCTTAGGTCCTTAGGTCCTCTCTATGTGTGGTCTGTGGTTGATGCATCAGTCTATGCATTTTACCTGGGCCCTGTTTTTTTTTTTGGGGGGGGGAGGCTTTGTTGATCTCCTTGTATGACTCTTGTCACCTCCAGGTCTTTTATATCTCACTTCTTCCATAAGACTTTCTGCCGCTTTATCCAAAGTTTGAATGTGAGTCTCTGGATCTGCTTCGATACCCTGCTAGCTGAAGTCTTATAGAGGATATCTGAGATAGGCTCCAGTCCTGTTCCCTTTCTTCTAATGCTTCCTATGTCTATCCTGTTTTTCCTTCTGAAAGAGAATTAATCATTTCCCTAGGATCCTCCTTGTTGTTTAGCTTCTTTAGGTCTGTAGATTTTAGTATTTTTATCCTACATAATATGGCTAATATCCACTTATAAGTGAAAAAATTGCATGCTTGTCTCTCTGCTTATGGGATACCTCAATCAGGATCATCTTTTCTAGTTCCATCCAGTTGCATGCAAACTTCATAATTTTCTTGTTTTTAATAGCTGAGTAGTGTTCCATTGTGTAATGTACCTCACTTTCTGTATCCTTTCTTCGGTTGAGGGACAGGACGTTTAGGTTGTTCCCAGATTCTTGCTATTATGAATAAAGCTGCCATGAACATAGTTGGGCAAACGTCCTTGTTGTACAGTCAGATATCTTTTAGAAATATAGCTGGGTCTTGAGATAGCACTGTTCCTAATTTTCTCAAAAAGTGCCAGATTGATTTCCAAAGTGGTTGTACAAGTTTACTTTCCCACCAACAATGGAGGAGTGTTCCTCTTTCTCTGCATCTTCTCCAGCATGTGTTGTCACTTAAATTTTGATCTTAGGCATTCCGATGGCTGTGAAATGGAATCTAAGAATTGTTTTAATATGCATTTCCCTGATGACTAAAGAAGATAAGCATTTCTTTAAGTGTTTCTCTGCCATTCGATATTCCTCTCTTGAAAATTCTATTTAGTTTTGTACCCCATATTTTATCGGATTATTTGCTTTTTTGGTTTCATTTCTTGAGTTTTTATATATTCTGGATATGAGCATTCTGTCAGATGTAGAGTTGATAAGATCTTTTCACAATCTGTAGGCAGTTGTTTTGTTCTGTTGACCATGTCCTTTGAGTTACAGAAGCTTTTCAGTATCATGAGGTCCCATTTGTTGATTGTTGATCTTAGAGCCTGTGGATGAACTTGTCTCCTGTGCCAATGAGTTCAAGGTTCTTCCCCACTTTTTTGTTATTGAACTGTTTATTGAAAATACATCCATATTCATCAAAATTACTTTCTTTCACAATTGATCCAGTTTTGTACCACAATTGAATTGAATCTTCTAATGCATATACTTTCCAACTTCTGTCTTACTCTATATTATAATGGTTTTAAAAAGTAAAAGATGCACAGGAAAGGCTCTGGTTAAAAAAAAAAGGCAGGAGCAGTATTTTCTCAAGGACATCTTGATGTACTATAGGTCATTGACTATTTTTTTTTACATCACTGTGACAAAATACTTGTTAAATGCAACTTAAGAAGTTATGATTTACTTATGAGGAGACACAGTCCTTCACAGTGGGGAAAGAATGGCGGTGTATGAGGAGATACAGTCTATCACAGTGGGAAGGAATGGTGCATGAGGAGATACAGTGTATCACAGTGGGGAAGGATTGGTGGAGTATGAGGAGATAGAGTGTATCACAGTGGGGAAGGATTGGTGGAGTATGAGGAGATAGAGTGTATCACAGTGGGAAAGAATGGTGCATGAGGAGATACAGTCTATCACAGTGGGAAGGAATGGTGCATGAGGAGATAGAGTGTATCACAGTGGGGAAGGATTGGTGGAGTATGAGGAGATACAGTCTATCACAGTGCAGAAGGAATGGTGTAGGAGGAGTTACAATCATCACAGCAGAGAAGGAGTGATAGTAGAACCTGAAGCTGCTTTTTACACTGAGCATCTTGAGTCAAAAAGGAAGAAGGGATGAATGCTGCTACTCAGCTGGAAATTTCTATTCTCTTTGTATTTAGGATTTTCTTTAACCTAGCTATTAAACCTTACCATAAAAAGAAACTGATTTATTAAACGCATACAAGAAAACATCTCAATGAAAAATATAAATGTCACCTTATACTTTGGTGTGGCTGTGGCTATAATTTCACAGCAAATCTGAGTGAAAAATACTTGGTTTAGTTGTCTAAATACTTCAAAATAATTTCTACAAGAAGTATCTAGCATACATTAAAAGCTTATTCAAACTCTCTAAGGAGATGTTTAAATTTACATCTTATCATTATGTTAATGTAGCCAGCTGAACAGACAATATAACATAAAACACAGACCCTTTTTTACCTACGCTATGACCATGGAATTCAAATATTTGCAACTTCATTTGCATTTATTCTAGGAGGTACACTTCAGTTGTTTGGAAATAACAAGAAATAAAGAAAGGTATACTGATGTGTTCCATATAGAAAGCACTGTTCCTTGTGAAGGCTGAACAGCTTTGAGGCTAGCAAAGCTGAAATCGCAAACCTGAACATGCAGACCTAAAGAAAGAATGAATAAAAGTCCAGTTATCTAGTTTGATTAACATAACACTAAAATAAAGATTAACAATAATCTGTTTATACGTAAACAAAAGAAAAATTCCATATGAAACCACATCTTTAAAAGTGAAGGTCTTTTAACACACAACCTTGTTTCTTGTGTAGGAAACATTTGAATTACTAGTTTCCCCATTTATACGACTAACTGCTCTCCAGTTATTCTACCACAGGTTTCTTCATCTATTTAATTCGCACTATAGGTATTTTATTCATAACATGATGATTTAAGGAATAAAAAATAAGAGCATTTATTTAAGAGCATGCCACAATGAAATCATATTTGTTTTGCCAAAAACAAATTTTAATAATTTTGAAAACCAGGAAACTTTATCACTTATTCATTTGAATAGCTATCCTGGATTACTTTTTAGAAACTATTTTCTTTCAGACATCCAAAAAGCTTGGTGGATAACAATGGTTGCCAACAAACCTAATAACTTAAGTTAATCATAACAACTGACAAATGACAAAACAATAGAATCTACCATACTTTCTTCTTTCAACTCTCTCTCTCCCTCTCTCTCTCTCACACACAGGCACACAAACATACACACACACACACACACACACACACACACACACAAACACATATAAAGGAACTCATATAAACATATAAGAACAAACAAAAGCACATACAGAAACATTCACACATATATGCATTAAACAAGTGAGTGAATAAAGAAAGATAAAAGAATATCTACTTTTCAGCTTACCTTGGTCACAAATTCTAAACAAGTTTCTTGCAAAGCGTAAGCCTTTGAGTCAATATTTTTATCCAACTAAATTGTTTTGGGGTTTTAGTACATTTATAGGAATTATTCTTCAGCTAGTTGTCAGGTTTATAGTGCAACTATAGGATATATTCTTCAGGTAACAGTAACAATGTTATTATTTCAGTATATTATCATCATTTGTTCTCTTTTGGTTTATCGCTTCTCAGATCTCTATTTTTTCTTGAAGTACTCTTGGGATTTTCAAAAAGACTTTTAAAATAACACTTCTTTATTTACTTATGCTTTTTGAGTGAATTTCTTCTTAGAGTTATTATGGTTATTTCTCTAATCCTCAACCTAGATGTTAGGTTAATTACTGTTTTCTGGAAACAATATGAACAATTTCAGGGCTGGAGAGCTGGCTCGCTGCTGATGAACACTTACTGGGCTATATAAAAGAACCATTTTTCCAACACCCATATTGGGCAGCACATAATCACTTGTGACTCTAGTTAATCTGATCTCTTCATCTGGCTTCGGCAGTCACTCATATGAATGCTTTGCATACACACACACACAATGCACATACCACATGCGTAGGCACAGACATTCATAAATAATAATGTTAGTAGTAATACTAATACTACTACTAATAATAAAAGATTCATCATTCCAAGGGAAATGTGCACTTGTAGCTTCCATTTCTTTCTTCCCATCCTACAAAATTATAAATGTAATTCAACTGAGAATCACATATTGTCATAATCTGTATATGCATCAATTAAAATAAAAAGACACCCATGGAGAAAAGATTACATAGTGCATGTATCCCATTTCCAATGATTACAATTTTTTCTGTTATGGAACTGCTACATTTTCCCTATAATCCAATTTAGCAATTTTATTTAATGTCCTTATTCAATTTTTGCTCTTAAACTCTCCTTTTTTATTTTTTTATTTTTTTTATTTTTTTATTTAACTTTTATTAATTACACTTTATTCCTTTTGTATCCCCCCATAAGCCCCTCCCTCCTTCCCTCCCGGTCCCACCCTCCCCCCCTTTCTGCATGCATGCCTCTCCCCAAGTCCACTGGTAGGGGAGGTCCTCCTCTCCTTCTTTCTGATTTTTTTTTTTTTGTTTTTCTCAATGCAGTTTATTCAGGAACCTTGAACAATCTTCTGACCCTGGGGAAAGCCAGCCCACAGCTTAAAATAGCCTCTGGGTAGCCAACCCCAGCGTGCCTCGTGGGCAATGCAGATAGGTCCACATACACGGAAGCAAGCCAGATCCTCAGCCTTAGCCAAATATGGAATTGTAAAAGACAACCTAATGTCTGATCCATAGTTGGTTACTCTTAGCCTTTGAGAAACATTAGACTGAGCTGAGAAACCTCCACAGTTTGAGAAAGGAGCACATCTCACAAGAATCACTTGGCTGCTGTTTTTCTGCAGCTGTTACAATATTTCCTCTGATCCTTTAAAAACCTGTCTGTACCTCTAATCACCATGTGTTTAGCTGTGATGCATATTGATGCAGATGTCCTGATTTCAGCCTGTTCAGGTTTCTGGAGCTATGGCTTCATACTTTTCTTCCCAGATATGTTTTCAGTGATTACACCTCCAATTTACTCATCATAATCCTTTGTCTCTTTACTTCTGGCACTTCAGCTAAATGAATATTGGCGCTGCTCTTACCCCAGAGGTTTCTTAGTTTTATGAGGATTTGAACAGTCTTACTTTTATTTCTAAAGTATTTCTTTTAATTTTTGAGATTAGATTATAATAGAATGAGACATTTCTCCAACCCTCTTTTTTCCCTCCAGACACTACCATATATCTCTCCTTGGTCTTTTTCAAAGTTATGCTCTCTTTTTATTGGTTGTTGTTATATATACATAAAATGTAACACATATACATGTATGTATTATACAATATTTTAAATATTTATTTTTATTATTATTATTATTTATTACAATTTATTCACTTTTTATCCTGGCCGTAGCCACTGCCCTCATCTCCTCCTGCTCCACGTCTCCCTCTTCCACCTCCTTATGTTCATAAAATAAGTACAGCCTGCTTGGACTGTAATGTGGTACCCTGTGTATTTCTTCATAGTGGAGGTCTCAGCAACATAACTGTCTAAATATCAGCTGAACAAGGACAATAACAATAGACATGTTAATAAGGAAAGGAGAAATCCCATGAGGCCACAACTCTACATAAAAGAACTATAGACAACTAAGGATTGTTGAGAGCTGGAGAAATAGTCTTTCCTATGGAATAACACAATAATTGATAAGCCATTTTTTATTCTTTAATATCTGTTATCAAATAATTCAGTTCTCACTTTTCATTTCAATATAACTCATTTATTTCCCAAGAAGGCATGTAGCTTTCATGTATTTCAAGAGAATGTGTAAATTATTATTGAGTCATGAAAATGATGTATTTAGGATGAAAGTTGTTTCATTCTTTTTTTATAATTTTATATTAATCACAGATTATTTACTTTGTATCCCAGCCATTGCTCCACCCCTTCATTCCATCCCAATCCCACCTTCCCTCCCTCATCTCCTCCCTGCCCCTTTCCAAGTCCACTGATAGGGAAGGTCCTTCTGACCCTAGCATATCAGGTATCTTCAGGATTTGCTGCAATGTCTTCCTCTGTGGCCTAGAAAGGATGCTCCTCCCTCAGGGGGAGAAGAGGTCAAAGAGCCAGCCATTGAGTTCATGTCAGAAATAGTCCCTGAGCCCCTTACTTGGGTACCCACTTGGATACTGAGCTACCATGGGCTACATCCAAGCAGAGGTTGTAGGTTATATCCATACATGATCCTTGGTTGGAGAAACAGTCTCAGAAAAGATCCCCATGCTCAGGTATATTTGGTCCTTGTGGAAATTTCATCCTCTCCAGGTCATACTAACTCCCCCTTCTTTCATATGATTCCCTGCCCCTGCCTGAAGTTTGGTTATGAGTCTCAGCATCTGCTTTGATACACTGCTAGGTAGTGTTTCAGAGGTCCTCTGCGGTAGGCTCCTGTCCTGTTACTTGTTTTCTCCTGTTTCCAATGTCCATCCCATTTGTCTTGCTAAGTGAGGACTGATAGCTGGTCCATCATCTAATTACAATGTTCCTAGGAGCCGTTTTTTCAAATAAACTTTCATGTTTTGCAGTTCAATGTTCTGAATGTCTGGTTATGATGTTAGGGGAGGTGAGTTTGTACACGTTCTCCACATTTTTAGAGAGGAGTTTGGCTTGTGCTTATATTGAAAGACATGACCTCCTTTCATGAGCTGTTGTTACAAAGGATTTAAATCAGATTTCTGAATTTGTGTGGGATTATTACCTTCCAATGAGAGTTAAGACTTACTACAGGTTAATAATTTTGCTTCTTGGGGAGACAAAAATACCTCCATTCCAAAATAGTCATTATCTCCAGGTATCTAAAGAGAATCTCCTGTTCTGCATCTAGGAGGCTGTGCTTCCTAGAAAACAGTTACTTGCTTTGCTAAACTCTCTTTTTCCTTTGAATGGAAGGGGGAAATCTCTCCTGTAGCAGGTGCGAAACATACTATCTCTAACTGCTTATACTTAGGAAAGTGCTCAGTTCACTTCTCTGCTCATTCTGTAGGTTCACCGGGTACTGTCATCAAGACACTTGTTCAGTCTAACGGAGTAATGAATCCCGTGGACCATATCTGTTGCTAGGTCAGATGTCAGTTAATTCCTGGACTGAATCGTTTTATTTCCCAATGGCTACTGTAACCCTTAGAATGTAGGAATAAATATTAACACATATTTCCATTAAAATAGCCATTGGTTTTTACACTCTCAGACAATTTGCCTTTCTCTATGGTTCTCTTTTGGTTGTGACATAAATTATTTATAAGATTTATTTTTGAGAAATGAAGACATAGAGTGAAGAGTCACTGTATCTTGGTGGTTTAAATAGAGCCTTGTAGAAGTATTCTTTAAAACCTCAGATTTCTGTTTAGTTTTTGTGTGTTTGTCTGCATTTTTTCAATAAAATATATAATACATTTTGATCATGTTTTATCTCCCCCAACTTCTTCAGATTCTGGTATCTCCCTAACTGTCCTAACTTATGTTAGTTTTTTTTTTTTTAATTTTTATTTTTTTTATTTTTTAATTAATTTTTATTATAATTTATTTAGTTTGTATCTCTGCTGTAGCCCCCTCCTTCATCCCCTCCCAATCCAGAACTCCCTCCCTATTCTCCTCCCATGCCACTCCCCCAGTCCACTGATAGGGGTTCTCCTTCCCTTCCATCTGACCCTAGCCTATCAGGTCTCATCAGGACTGTCTACATTGTCTTGCTCTGTGGCCTGGTAAGGCTGTTCTCCCACCCGAGGGAGGTGCTCAAATAGCCAGCCACTGAGTTCATGTCAGAGATATCCCCTGTTCCCCTTACTAGGGAACCCACTTGGACACTGAGCTGCCATGGGCTACATCTGAGCAGGGATTCTAGATTATCTCCATGAATGATCTTTGGTTGGAGTATCAGTCTCAGAAAAGACCCTTTGCCCAGATTATTTGGTTCTGTTGTTCTCCTTGTGGAGCTCCTGTTCCCTTCAGGTCTTTCTATCTTCCCCTTCTTTCATAAGATTCCCTGCACTGTGCCCAAAGTTTGGCTATGAGTCTCCACATCTGCTTTAATACACTGCAGGGCAGAGTCTTTCAGAGTCCCTCTGTGGAAGGCTCCTGTTCCCTATTTTCTCCTTCTTCCAATGTCTGCCCCGTTTGCCTTTCTGAATGAGGATTGAGCATCTTACCCAGGGTACTTCTTGATAAGCTTCATTAGGTGTACAGATTGTAGTATGACTATCCTATATTATATTTCTAATATCCACTTCTTTTTAGTTACATTTTGTTAACTCTGTGTCCCAGCTGTATCCTGCTCTGTCATTCCCTCCCCAACCTCACACTCCCTCCCTGGTCTCCTCCCTGCCCCTTTCCAAGTCCACTGATAGGGAGGACCTCCTCCCCTTTCATTTGACGCTGTTTTATCAGGTATCTTCAGGACTGGCTGCAAAGTCTTCCTCTGTGACCTAACAGGACTGCTCCTCCCCTGGGGGGGGGGGTCAAAGAGCCTGCCCTTGAGATCCTGTTAGAAATAGTCCTTGTTCCCCTTACTTTGGAAAATTACTTGGTTACTGAGCTACCACGGGCCACATCCGAGCAGAAGTTCTAGGTTATATCCATAGATGGTCCTTGGTTGAGTGTCAGTCTCAGAAAAGACCCTGTGCCCAGATATGTTTGGTACTTGTGGAGCTCCTATCCTTTCTATATCATACTAACTCCCCTTCCTTCATATGATTCCCTGCACTCTGCCGAGGGTTTGGTTATGAGTCTTAGTGTCTGCTTTGAAACACTGCTAGGTAGAGTCTTTCAGACACCTTTTGCAGTAGACTCCTGTCATACATTCAATACACATCCCATTTGTCTTTCTAAATAAGGATTGATCATCTTCGCCCGTGTCCACTTTCTTGATTATCTTCTTTAGGTGTGTAGATTTCATTATGTTTATCATATCTTGTAGGTCTATATAAGCGAGTATATACCATGTTTGTCTTTCTCCTTCTGGGATATTTCACTCAGAATGATCTTTTCTAGATCCCACCCCTTCTTTTTGATTGCTGAGTAGTATTCCATTGTGTAAAAATACCAAAATTTCTGTATCCATTCCTCCGTTGATGGACATCTGGGTTGTTTCCAAGTTCTGGCTATTACAAATAAAGCTGTTACAAACATGGTTGGACAAATGGCCTTGTGTACTTGAGCAAATTTTGGGTATATACTTAAGAGTGGTATAGCTGGGTCTTGAGGTAGCACTACTCCTAATGGTCTGAGAAAGCACCAGATTGACTTCCAAAGTGGTTGTACCAGTTTACATTCCCACCAGCAGTGGAGGAGGGTTCCCCTTTCTCCACAACCTCTCCAACATGTGTTGTCACTTGAGCTTTTCATCTTGGTCATTCTGATGGGTGTAAGGTGAAATCTCAGGGTCATTTTGATTTGCATTTCCCTAATGGCTAATGAGATTGAGCATTTCTTCGTTTTTCTGCCATTCGATGTTCCTCTTTCGAGAATTCTCTGTTTAGATCCGTTCCCCATTTTTTAATTGGATTACTTGGTTTGTTGCTTTTCTGCTTCTTTAGTTCTTTATATATACTGGATATTAGCCCTCTGTCAGATAAAGGATTGGTGAAGATTCTTTCCCAATCTGTAGGCAGTCGTTTTGTTTTGATGACGGTGTCCTTTGCTTTACAGAAGCTTTTCAGTTTCATGAGGTCCCATTTATTGATTATTGCTCTTAGAGCCTGTGCTGTTGGTGTTCTGTTCAGGAAGTTGTCTCCTGTGCCAATGTTAGTTTTATCTATCTATCTATCTATCTATCTGTCTGTCTGTCTGTCTGTCTGTCTGTCTATCTATCTATCTATCTATCTATACTCTGTCTATAAAAACAAAAGCACAAAGACATGAGTGAAAATCAAAGCAAACCAAAAGCAAACAGAAAAATTAGATAGAAATACCAAAAGAAAGGAAACAGAAAGTCTAAATAAAATGGAGTTTGTTCCCTATTTTTATATTTTCTGTTTTCTTTTCTTTTGGTAATTTTTACCTAATTATTTCTATTTGTTTTGGTTTGCTTTGATTTTCCACTTTAGGGGAGGGAGCAGGAGGAAGAGTGGGATTGGGAGGAGAGGAGGTTGGGGATGACAACTGGGATACAAACTGAATAAATTGTAAATAAAAATAATAATAATAATTGTCTGAGAAAGTGCCGGATTGATTTCCAAAGTGGTTGTACAAGTTTACATTCCCATCAGAAATGGAGGAGCGTTCCCCTTTCTCCACATCCTCTCCAGCATGTGCTGGACTTCAGTTTTTTATCTTAGTCATTCTGGTGAGTGTAAGGTGAAATCTCAGGGTCATTTTGATTTGCAGTTCCCTGGTGACTAAGGATGTTTAGCATTTTTTAAGTATTTCTCTGCCTTGCTATATTCTTCTCTTGAGAATTCTCTGTTTAGCTCCATTTTTTAATTGGATTACTCTGAAGAACTCTACCCAGTAGGGTATCAGAGCTGAGACTCATGGCCAAACTTTGGACAGAGTGCAGGGAGTCTTGTGAAAGAAGGGATGAAGGACCTGGGTGAGGCAGGAGCTGCACAAGGAATGCAGCAGAACCAAAGGATCTGAGAAAAGGTGTATTTTCTGACACTGATGACCAATCAAGGACCATGCATGAAAATAACCTAGAACCCTTGCACAGATGTTGCCCATGGCAGCTCAGTCTCCAAATGGGCTCCCAAATAATGGGAACAGGCTCTGTCTCTGACATGAACTCAGTGGCTGGCTCTTTGATTACCTTCCCCCGAGCAGGGAGCAGCCTTGCTGCCCCATGAAGGAGGACAAGGCAGTCAGTACTGAGGAGACCTGATAGGCAGGGGTCAGAGGGAAAAGGAGAAGGACCTCCCCTATCAGTGGACTTGGAGAGGGCATGGGAAGATATGAGGGAAGGAGGGTGGGATTGGGAGAGAATGAGGAAGGTGGCTACAGCTGGGATACAAAATAAATAAACGGTAATTAATAAAAAACAACAATGCAGCCACTCCTGATGTAATCTGATAGACTAAGATCAGAAAAAAGGAGAGGAGGACCTCCCTTATCAGTGGACTTGGGGAGGGGCATGTGTGAAGAAGGGGGAGAAAGGGTGGGGCTGGGAGGGGAGGAGGGAGGGGCTTATGGGGGGATACAAAGTGAATAAATTATAATTAAAAAATAAAAATAAAATTAAATTAAAAAAGAATAAATAATAATAATAATAAAAGAAAAATGTTAAAATATGAAAATGGAGTTTGTTTAAATATATATATATTTGCATATATATATATATATATATATAAAGAATTTATGGCTGCTTTATATGGAATCTGGTTTAAAATATGTAAGTTTTGTATTTTAATTTACTGCTGTTTTTGGAATGTTTTGCCTTGTTTCAGTTGTGTTAACTTTCATAGCAGAGGTGATTCCATTACTTAAAATGAGATACATTGCACACTATTTGACTTTTCAAAATATGAAATTAAGACTCAGTAAGATTTTGTTGAACTGGAAGGTATTTAATCTCTATAAGGTGACTAAGTACTAGCTCTTACTTCTGTCATGTTTGCATGATATAGTTAAATTTGTAAAACTCACTAACACTGTCTTCATTTTGAGTGTCTTGTAACTCACATTACAAGAACCAGAACCCTCTATTATACATACTGCCCTGTTTATCTTCTTAATAGATGTTCAAGAAGGTTAAAAATGTGTCTGGCAAAACAGAGACCGATGCACACTATTTTTGTTTGTTTCTATTCTCCTTTATTTTTCTTGTTATATTTTTATAGAAAAACTTATGGGACATTTTCCTGAACATGTCTGTCTGTCCCATAGGGGAAACTTGACAAAGAGAATCCATAAATATTTTGTTTGGAAATTCTGAAAGCAAAAACTGTTTTTTGTTTGTTTCCTTGCTTATTTGTTTTTTAATTCTCATAATAAATGTTTAATATAATTATTTATCTCACATTTCATATTTTCTGTCTATACCTAACATAAAGATAAGGAATAGAAAACCTCTTTGTTAATTAAATAGCTCTCTCTTCCCTTAGAGATGAAATAATTCTTGAGTCAACTGCTGTTTAAAATTATTCAAGTTTCTAATGAATAGATCCTTCTGTGGCTTTTGAAACACAGGTTGGTAAGAGTTGACCATTTTAGAGCATCCTGTTTCTATTTTTATAGCCATGATCTCATATGCCTACCAAGAATCAGATGTGCTTGTTCCTGTACCAGGGTCTAAATTTTGCATTTTATTTAATAAAAACTTGTAAAATGATCCATGTGTATACATTAATTTGCTGATATAAAATCAGGTCAACGGTACTAATCTTTACAAATTTAGTCAATAACTTTGTTAGGAAATCAGGTGTTTATAATGTAACATTGAAATCTTGAGCAAACAACATCTTTGTTAATATTCTGAAGAAACGGTGCTTGTTAATAAGTTTTTGTGCTTCTGATGTGGTTTAAACAACAAAGAAAACTGGTCATAGAGAATAAGCCATGACTATGTGATTGTGAAAGTTTTGAAGCTAAAATAATATTTTTGTTTTTCCTATTCAAGACATTTTATTTAGCTATTCCTCCATTAATCAGATCCAGAAAGCTGTTTTGCTGGTTCTTTCCCAGAAGGCGAATCTGAACTAGTCTCAGGAATTAATGTTGAATATGCCGATACACCATTTGCATTATTCTTTATAACTGAGTATACTAACATAATCTTAATAAATGTTCTTTCATCAATTGTATTCATCGGTTCATTTCAAAATATTAACTCACCTGAACTCTGTACTCCCAACTTCATAATTAAAACAATATTTCTAACTATTTTATTTTACTGTCATTATTTTTCATTGGCATTGTTGCTTGATAATTAAGAACTACTTTTGTGTTTATAGTATTTGTTTTACATGTTTTTATAGCGCTTACTCAATGAACACAGAATAATACCTACTGTTTTAACTTAAAAATATATTTTACGTCTTATACTTTCTATTATTCCTAGTTGAATAATATATATTCCAAAACCCAAAGAATTATTATTTCAAAAGTTGTGTGTATAACATATTTTATTACCTATTGTCACTCCCCCCTCCAATGTCCAGAAATCTCAGGTCAGATTTTAGTGGCCATTTTTTATGAAACTGGAGATTTGTAGCGAAGGTCTGATAACTGAAGACGTAAGTTAGAGCCCTCCTGTTGGAAATATACTGAAGCTTACAGTATTACTGAGCCCCAGAGGCAGCAAGACATTAGTGCTGCTACAATTCTCTGCTCCTAACCTCAACCTTGGTCTTGCTCCTTTTCTTCAAAATGCTATGGCTTATGGTTGTCAGAACCTAATTGCCCATAACGTATCAAGTCTCATTAGGACTGCCTGGATCCTCTTCTTCCATGGCCTGGCAAGGCTTGACTCACCAGGGGAGAGGGAGGAAGGGTGGTGCCAGGAGGAGTTGAGGGAGGGACTTCAATCAGGATATACAATAAATAAACTGTGAAAAAAATTAATAAAAAAGGAAAATAGATAATAGGCTTAGCATTAGATAATTTATTAGTAGCATTCATTTCTTGTACGTTTTTGTTATTTTAATTATCATAATCTTCTTGTTCTTTAAATATTAATTCTACCTCATTTCAAATAAACTGTTTTAATGTTTAAAAAATACCTAATTGTATTAACAAAACATGTCAATCACCATGCCTACTCCTTGTCATGCTTTTGCATTCATGTCTATTATAATGTTAGCATATTATGAATGAGAAGCACATGCACAGTAACTTGAGTGTGGTAGTTACAAACACCAGTGTCCTTCTGGAATGTTTATTAGAAACTTCACTTAATGACTCTTTCCCAGGTTACACCTTTTCCTTTCTCTTGTTTATCAGCAGTTCTTCCTTCCTCAGAGGAAGAGCTAAGTATAAAATAAAGGTTCAACCTTATATCTTTTGTAAAAGTTCAAGAACATTTTAAGTTCAAGAAAAATTGTTAAATATGTAATCCATCAATCAACTAGCTAAGGACAGATGTTGAAATTATAGAGGGAAGCAGGAGCACAGCATTAGGGTTAGCACAGTTCAGGGCCTACTGGATCATAATTTTGCCCCTTTTTCTTTGCTGGTTTTTGTACCCTCAGAGGATCAAAACTTCACATGTGATAGATACTGGTCAGTAAAATTTACACAGCTGGAAAATTTGATCCATAATTAGAAGTACGGATAGATTTTAACACATATAACAAAACTTGAGAAATATTAACTTATTATAAAGACAAATGCTTCCCCTCACTTTCCTAAGTCCCTGGTTGAGCCTGTCCTTTAAATTGCGTTGGGAGTCTGAGGAAGTATTTCCTCACTCAGAGGATCCATCCCAGTCAGATGAATGATAACATCAGAATACCCTCACCGCTCTGCTTTATCAGCCCAAGCCCTTCACAAGTCCTTTATTTCTCAGCTTTCAGGGCTTATCAGACTGTTTCAAATCAGCAATAAGAGAGATAAGAACGAAAAGAAACATATTCATCAGAACAGAAAGAAGCTAAAATAAGTCTGTTATTCGCAATTCTCTAGGAACCCATAGAAATTCTCCTGTCCTTACCCAGCGTTCCAGTCATTTTTCTTCATTTTCTCTCATCCGTCTGAGGATATCATAAATTCTAAACTTTATGCCAATATCCTTCTCTTCCTTTTCTTTTAAACACCATGAGCTATACAAGCATCATTCATGTATCCCACACTGGCTTACTTATCCTAGCAATATTTTGGAGGCTTAGTGTATAATAACACTGTTTGAACCAGACGAAAGACAGAGGCTCAATACCAGGATGTCTTACCCCATGTGCTTTAGTTGTGGAAAATGAAAAAAAAAAGAGTAACTACTACAATTTGCAAATAAAATATTCAAAACATCTCTGTGGAAAATTACACTAAATGGGGAGGTGACTGGAGTTTGTGATTATCTTTATGAACTGCCTCCAACACCAACATTTAAATAGATGTGGGGTTTTTTGTTGTTGATGTTGTTGTCTTTGTTTTTTGTTTGTTTGTTTTTAGTTTTTTTGTTTGTTTGAGACAGGATTTCTCTGTATAGTCTTGGCTGTCCTATGCTCTCTAAGTAGACCAGGCTGGCCTCAAAATCACAAAGACCTGCTTGCAGAGGTGCTTGCCAGGTGCTGAGATTAAAGTTGTGTGCCACCATGCCCAACTAAAATCAGTGTCTTGAAGATTTAAAAACGATGTCAACTTCAATTCCTACAAGAAAGATCAAGCTTCTGTGACATCCTTCTATCACTGGTCTCTCCAACATCCAGCATCTCTCTTTCTGGGCTCTCATATTTATATTCTAGACCTAGTCTCTCTCCCTTTCAAGAGGCTAAGCTACTTTTCTACTGCCAGCACAATCCCTGTATAACTCAGCCATTTTGGTTACACCAGTCTTTTGACCCAGACTGTCTCTCAGTTGGCAGCTGCTTTCTTGCCTTCCCTCCACTTCTCTCCTATCATGGTCCAGTTTAGTCTGCCAGCCATATTCAGCCTAGACTCTTTTCTGCCTGCTTTCTCCCTTATATATACAGTAAAAATCTGCATGCGTTAGGAGTAGTCATTTCCTTGTCTCTCCGTCCTTCCCTTCCTCCCTCTTTCTTTCTCCCCCCTCTCTCTCTCCTTCTTTCTTTCTGTCATGGGTGTGGCATAAACGAGCTCTCTCCCAAGAGACTCACACTTTCTGAACCAAGCTGCTGATTTGACTTTCCTAAGGGAGGTATAGATCATTTATTTTGGATGGCTTTGCCACCCACCAAATTTGATTGTAGAGTCTACCTTCTCAACTGCTTCCCTCCACTGGCCCTGTATTCTGTAACTGTCTGGCTGGCTCTTGCCTGCTCTGCCTCCTAGGAATCCTCTGCACATCCTGCCTCTGACCTGCTTCACCCCTCTGGGTCCTCCCCATATGGGCACATCCTTCTACTAAAGATACTCACTGACCTGCATTGCAAGTTTCATCTCCTCCTCTTAGAAGCTGCAACTTCCTTAAGCCTGTCTGGGCCACCATGTTATCTTTCAGCTCCCATTGGCAGTTCCTTAGCTTCTGCTCTGAGCCCAGTCCTAAAGTTTCCTCCCCTCTCTTCAAAGTGCCTGCTCTGTCTCTTCCTTAAGCCCTCCTTTCAGTTTTCTCTTGCAGTCCCACAGCTTCTCTGGGTCCATTTGGGTCATCTGTGTTCTCTCCCAGCTACCCCTTGAAGTTTATAAGAATTCCCTGCAGCAGGGTTTTTCTCAAGTCTTTGTGACACTTTCTCTTTTTCTTGGAAGACTCAGATTATAATAAAGCCCCAATTCTTGCAAAGGGTTTAGCCTCAGTACAGTTCAATGACAAAAAACAAACAAGCAAACAAACAAACAAAAAAACTGTTGCACTTGATTTGCAAATTCTGTCCTATGGGGGGAAAAAAATCTACCACTATTCAAACAAATGATCTCCAAATCCTTTATATCTAAACTTTCACTACTGTAAACTTCCAAAACGTCTCTTATCTCTAAAGTTTCTCTACTTCCAATTCTTAAAAATCTTTTATTGTTATTATGTCTATGTGCTCTGTTCTAAGCAAACAAACAAACAAAAACAGAACAAAGCACACACACACAAACTAAGACCAAGTTGTAAACTCCAGGTATAAAACTGTAAAATCTTAATCTTATAAAAGCTATTAACTTGTAAACTGTTACATTACTTCTTTAGTGACAAGCCTGACCTCTTGCATATGTTTTCAAGGTTAAGCCTAGAACAAGTAACTAAAAACAAGTAAAATTTGTTTAAATCAAGCATACTTAACAGAAAATGGTCCCCAAATCCTTCATAGATCTGTTGGATATGGCATTGGAAGTATTTAATGAAAAATCTCCCCGTGATAAACAGAAATGCCAGCTCATAGGGAGACCCTAAGTTCTCCAAAGAAAATGAGCACAGATGATTCCACCTGTTATGGCAATGCTGACCACTGGACAAAGAACTGCCCCTTGCTTTGCCAGCCACCAGGGTCCTGTTCAAACTGCGGACAATTATTGGTTGATGGTCCTACGCTGCCTGATCAATGTAGATCAATTTTTCCCAATTCCTTTTTCTACAGGAAAACCTCTGAGACCTGATTCAGTGTGTGTGTGTGTGTGTGTGTGTGTGAGAGAGAGAGAGAGAGAGAGAGAGAGACAGAGAGAGAGACAGAGAGACAGAGAGAGAGAGAGAAAGAGAGTGGAGAGAGAGAGATTGCCTGTATTTGTATTGTTGTAGTGTTTCCTGTGCTTTTCTTTGTAAATTCTCTTTTCAAAGAACAATAGAATAACAATAAGTAAGGATCAGCTGGCATCACATGCACTAACATGCTTTGATTCCCTATTTAAAGTAGTTGGATACATTGGGTCTGGATTCTATCCTGAGCATGCAAAAAAAGATGTAAACATTAAAGAAAAAAAAAAGGAAAACACCAATCTTTATCACTAATATCAGTATGACCACTTTACAATATGAACAGGAAACTTTTACATCTTGAGTGTTCATTATGACATTTCTCCTCTCATGTATAATGTTGGAGGGCATATTTTCAAATATGGGCTAACTCATTAGGAAACCACCAGGAACAGGGTCACAGAAATACCATTGCAAAGTAAAGTACCATCTTAGGAATGTACATGCAAGACAACTTAATACTTTCAAATTCTGAATTATAAATTCAACCAAAGGTGATTCTGATTTTCACTAACTCTTTTGTTCATTATTTTTCCTGGTAGCTTTTGTTTTAAAACTGGTGTAAACTGAAGGAGCTCCCTTATTGTAATAGTTAACTCATCATTCTCATAACAGTTGGAGTATGAAGGTAATTTTGCTGCACATCACAAACATCAAATGTCAACAGTATCGATAAACAGCATAAACTTCTCATTATCAACTTTAATATGAATTTGTTTGTGTTGCAATCTCAACATGCAGTATAATAATAGACGGGCCCTCGGAGGAGAAAACTTTCGTGCAGCTAACTGAAGGGAAGGTAAAGTTGTGTTCTTCTGGGAAGAACAGCAGGTAGGAGACAGTCACTGTGTTTAGAATAAATGATACTGGGAGAGAGTAGGAAGGGACCCAATGAAGATCAGATGGAAGGAGCAACATGTGAAAGGTAAGGAAGAAAGAAAAAGACCATAAGAAGTCCAATGGGATGGCCAGTGAAAAACATTTACAAGGTTATCACATAAAATTCTTGCAAAGTCTTAAAGTTCAGAAATGACATGCTAAAAATTACATATTGACATTTTATTATACTGGATATGTTGCCTTTACTGAATTATTCCAAAGACTAATTAATTAACTTCTTTTTACTTGTTTTAGCTTCCATATTATAAAATTCAAAATCATATGCATTTTACCTTGGTTACCCCTGCTTTAATATTAAAATTAACACATAGAATTTTACCTGAAATAAAACATATTTGCTAATTATTTTTATTCTAGCACTTTGAAAGATCATTTTCATCTGCCACTTTTCAGTAGTTTAAATCTGGAAATTTTAAAGGAATATACCATAAACAAACAGGAAATTAGTAATATAAATGTGAATTTATTTACAGAAAGTATTCCCCATGCTATAAAATAAATACTCCAGATAAAGTTTATTTTATACAGTAATTTACTGAAAATTCATGAAACTAGAAGTCAGGAAACATGCTATTTCAAGTGTTTGAATTTCTTATTTTAGCCCACTTGTTCTTCTAAGGAAAACATTTATGCAATGTACTTAAATATCATGCTAAACTAACATTGACATTTGTTCATGTTTTATTTATATTGAACTTGACACATCAGTACTGGAAATAAATTGTGAATTCTAATACTAATAACATTTCTGTTAGTTAATATAAGTTTGGCAAATACTCCGTCTTTTTTATAACCAGTGAAAAATGAGAACAGTCATTATTTAATAATTCAAGTGCACTAATAAGCTACATTCTGCAAACTCAACCCCTGCACAGGTCTTGTGATAAAACATGGGTTGTGATATGAAAAATGTAGACAGACTTTGGGAGTTAGTTTTATAGACAGAGAAGCATTTACTCAGTATGATCAGGATGAGGTTAATATCTCTTTTTTCTTTTATTTTCAATGCAGTCTATACAGAACTAAATACCCCAGACACACTGAAAAAGTGGGGAAAAGACTTGAGCTCATTGGCACTGGAGACAACTTCCTTAACGGAAAACGAACAACAGCACAGACTCTAAGATCAACAGTCAATAAATGGGACCTCATGAAACTGAAAAGCTTCTGTAAAGCAAAGGATACCATCATCAGAACAAAATGACAGCCTAAATACTGGGAAAAGTTCTTTAGCAACCCTATATCTGACAGAGGGCTAATATGCAAAATATATAAAGAACTAAAGAAACTAAAAAGCAACAAATCAAGTAATCCAATTAAAAAATGGGGTACAGAACTAAACAGAGAATTCTCAATAGAGGACTATCTAATGGCAGAGAAACACTTAAAGAAATGCTCAACATACTTAGTCATCAGGAAAATGCAAATGAAAACCACCCTGAGATTTCCCCTTATACCCATCAGATTGGCTAAGATCAAAAACTCAAGTGACAGTGGCTATGATAAAAAATTTAAGTGACAACAGATGCTAGAGAGGATGTGGAGAAAGGGAACCCTTCTCCATTGCTGGTGGGAATGTAAACTTATACAACCACTTTAGAAATCAATCTGGTGCTTTCTCACACAATTAGTAATAGTGCTACCTCAAGATTCAGCTATGCCACTCCTAAGCATATATCCAAAATAGGCTCAATTATTCAACAAGGACATTTGCTCAACCTTGTTTGTAGCAGCTTTATTTGTAATAGCCAGAACCTGGAAACAACCCAAATGTCCCTCAATTGAGAAATAGATACAGAAATTGTGGTATATTTACACAATGGAATACTACTCAGCAATTAAAAACAAGGAAATCATGAAATTTGAAGGAAAATGTTGGGAATTAGAAAAGATCATTCTGAGTGAGGTATCCCTAAAGCAGAAAAAAACACAGGGTATATACTCACTCATAAGTAGATATTAGACATATAATATAGGATAAACATATTAAAATCTATACAAATAAATGTGCTAAGCAAGAAGGAGGACTCTGGATAAGATAATCAATCCTTACTCAGAAAGGCAAGCAGGTTGGAGATCAGGAGAGGGAGAAAACAGGGAATAGGATAGAAGCCTATTATACAGGGTCTCTGAAAGTCGGTACCCAGCAAGGTATCAAAGCAGATGGTGAGAAACATAGCCAAACTTTGAGCAGGGTGCAGGGAATCTTATGAAAGAATGGGGAGATATAAAGACCTGGAGAGGACAGGAACTTCACAAGTGTAGCAACAGAGCCAAAAAAAAAAAAAAAAATGCAGGCACAGTGGTCTTTTCTGAGACTGATACTCCAACCAAGGACAATGCATGGATGTGACCTAGAACCTCTGCACAAATGTAATCCATGGCAACTCAGTGTCCAAGTGGGTTCCCTAATAAGGGGAACAGGAACTGTCTCTGACATGAACTCAGTGGCTGGCTCTTTGATCACCTCCCCCTGATGGAGGAGCAGCCTTACCAGTCCACACAGGAAACAATGAAGCCAGTCCTCTTGAGAACTGATAGGCTAGGTTCTGAGGGAAGGTTAGGAGGACCTCCCCTATCAGTGGACTTGGGGAGGGGCATTGGAGGAGATGAGGGAGGAAGGGTGGGGTTGGGAGGGAATAAGGAAGGAGGCTACTGCTGGGATATAAAGTATATAAACTAGAATTAATAAAAAATGAATATATTTTAAAAAGAATTCAACACCTATTTAGTACTTTTCAAAGCCTATTTTTTGCCATACATGTCATTTCCTCATTTTGCTCAGCCTTCATATTCCTAGTTACCTATGCCAAATGAAACATTGGCCTGGGCTCTGTATTTGTTGTTTACTTATTTTTCTTTTATGTAACTATTGCTTTTATCCTCCCCAAACCTCTACCTAATAAGTATTAGAATTACTATTTCAGAAGTAAAATTAAGGAGCAAAAAGTTTAGTTTTTCCTGCAATTTTGAACTTAAAATTCACAAAAGCTTGAACGTATTATTATAAAAAATAGTGGGGGAGTAATTGCAATACCTTTCCTCTTGTTCAAAAAATCAGAGCTCACGGGAGTAAATTTGAACATCAGCAGTATTCTCAAATACTCCTGTTTGTGAGCAGCAGCGATACTGATCCAGAGAAAGAAATGCCTGTTATTATGTTCTTACACCCCTACTATTTACTCAAACCAACAGAGATCACTATTAAGCACTGCAGTTAATTGCTATCAATATAAACGTTCAGCCATGTTAACACATCTTAAGACATTTCTAAAATAAAGAAGTTTATCAGTTTTATCAACTATGTACAGTTGATTTACAGTTGTTTAACTTAGTGATAAATACCTGGTTGCACATTTGATCACTAAATATGTTGAACAAGGTGAAATCAGCATTTCTTTGTGGTGAAAAGTGACTTTGGTGTTTAATAGTCTTTCAAGGACCTCTCAGATATTTTCTTTCACTTACTACTAACAAAAAGCACAATTTTCACATGGCTATTGTTTGTTGATAAGTTACCAACAATCATTATTTTTCATCACATGATATAATGTTACTTAGGTCATGATTATAATTTAGAGGAAGGCAATGAATTAAATATTACATGCTTTCCTCCATCACCTTTCCCTTCCTTTACATCTTAGAATAATTAGAAGTTGTTTTATAGTGCTGTCAGAATTGTTAAAATATTTAGAGCCTTAAAATATTAACCAGCAATCATTACACATTCATTTAATGACTTCGTGTCTAAGCAACATGAAGGGAAATGAAAAATGAAATATCCTCTATAAAGTCAATGAAAGAAAATAAAGCTGTCTATAAAATATCCATTATATGAAATGGACCCCTTGGTTCTCTAAACTTGTACTCATTTGTTTTTTCAGGTTAAAATTTCATAATTTTCAATTACAAAATTTTAAATTGCATTAAAATGTAAAGGGTATATCAATTTCAAACACCAAATTTCTGAACCATTAGAAAATTTTCTCAGATCTAAGCTGTATATGGGCAAACCTGTTATTATGATAATTCATTCATTTTGAGATGCCATCTGGTTTAATTTCCAATTCAATTTTTTTGCTTTAGAGAAATTTCATATCATCATGATTTGTGTTCATTTGTAATCCTATTCAGTCATAATGATTGTTACCATACCTTGGAATTTAGTTTTGATTGATGATGGAGAATTAATTCTTTTCACAAGTGCTCACATATTAACCTACACATTCACAGGTACACACACAGACATATACATATATATAAAAGAAACATATGTATGTATGTGTATATATGTACAGATTTGTGTCTATATCTACATGTATAAATGTGTGTGTGCATGTGTGTGTGTGTTGTATGTGTGCATGTATGTGTGTATGTAAGCACACACACATGCATATAGACCTATTAGTTTACAGTTTAGTGATCATAAAGACTGGGGCTAGGATAACAGAATAAAATTAAAGCTAAAAAAATTTTCCTACATGTCTTCCCATTGAAAAGAAAACTAATACTTGTTAATTAAAAAATGCAACCAGTCCTGATGAGACCTGATAGGCTAAGGTCAAATAGAAGGGGAGGAGGACCTCCTCTACCAGTGGACTAGGGGAAAGGATAGGGGGAGAAGAGGGAAGGAGGGTGGAATTGGGAGGAGATGAGGGAAGGGGCCACAGCTGGGATATAAACTGAATAAATTTTAATAAATGATAATAATAAAAAAGAATAGAAAAAATAAAATAAAGAGATAAGAAAGAAAGAGTGGAGCAGGACCTTATGTTGTTTTGCACTGATGAATTTATGTTTTTCAGTGTGGTGAATAATCTTCACTGTTAAATTGGCTAGATTTAAAATAAACATATTAACACTCCTCTGGATATGTCTACGGGCTTGCTTCCAAAAAGATTAAATTTGAGAGATAAGATTCCCTTTGAAAGTGGTAGTATCATTCCAGGAATTGTTGTCCTAGACTTAATTAAAGGGAGAAAGTGAGAGACCAAAGAATTAAAAATTAGTTTATTGGGTTGTTGGATTAAAGTTTAAAGCACAAGCCTGAACGAAGGCCAGAGATGGAGACAAGTTCAGCCACCTATGGGAAGGAACCAGCCTTACTGCATTCTTTCCTATGAAGGAGATACACAGTTGCTAGGAAACCGGCCCAGATCACCCCTCTCCCTTAGGACAGACAAACAAGGGAAGCCCAACCTTTAATGGTTTTGGCATGTTTTCATAGCCAATCAATTCAAAATACGACATCTTCTTTTGTGTTTCAACCAATAGACTTGCCAGGCTGGTATTCCCCTGCTTTGGGCTCGCTAGGAGGGACTGGATTCTATAAATCATCCACCTACCCTGAGCACAGGGCTCTACTTTCAATTGCTGTGTAGGTGAGGGTGGAGCTTGTAGGGTAGCAGCCTTACCAGACCCCAGAGGAAGACAATGCAGCCTGTCCTGATGAGACCTGATAGGCTAGGGTAAGATGGAAGGGGAGGAGGACCTCCTCTATCAGTGGACTTAAGGAGGAGCTTGGCAGGAGGTGGGGGGAAGAGGGGGCTACAGCTGGGATACAAAGTGAATAAATTATAATTAACAAGATTCTAAAACAAAGAAGAAGAATAGATCCTTACATGTTTTGTAATGGACTCATCTCCTGTACCAGCATTCATCTCCCTCTGCTTCCTGCCTGTGGACACAATGTGACTCCCTGAGTGTGGACACAATGAGAGCAGGGAGTGCAGGGTGGGGTCTCCTTTTTTGAGGAGAAGAGGGCATAAGGAAGAGGGTATGAGAGTGTGACAGGGAGGAGAGGAGGGAGGGACCTATGATCAGGGTGTAAATTGAATATATAAATAAATATCCCACTATAATAAATAAATATCCCACTGTCATACCTTCCCTGCCATGATAGACTATTGTGGTAAGAATTTTGTAACTATGGTTTCTTTGAAGAACACAGAAATATTATGGGATTATATTTTTATTTTAATCCCAGGTGTGGGATAAGAGGCTGCCTCACAGCAGGTGACTGATTTGCTCTAGAAGTGGCTTGCTTTTGCCAGCTTCAGATAGTTTCTGCTAGTATGTGACACTGGGAATTTTGGGAACTTTTCAGAGTATATGTAAATGTGAGGGCCCAGAGTTGGATTTGCTGTTGTTGTCTGTTTGGTGGTTGAAAGCTGTTGGTTGCTGTTTATCAAGCTGTCATGAGCAAAGAAACCAGAAGAAGGAATTAAATATCCTGACTGCAAAGATCAAACTTTCCCCCAAGGAACTCTATGCCCCTTACCAGCAGGAAGCAATCTAACAATAACTTCATACCCTTTACCCGCTATCCTTTTTTTTTCTGTCATATCTAGATAAGGGTGGAAAACAGAAACTCACATAGTTAAAAACTCCAGCTACAAACTGTAAATTCAGGTTATAAGCCATGATCAGCAAACCTTACTTAAGGTGATTTTCTGAAGGTTTTCCTTTTTTTTTGTTTGTTTGTTTTCTTTTTTTGTTTTGTTTTGTTTTGTTTTTTTTTGTTTTGGTCACACTAAGAATACATGTAAAAGTTAGCCACTGAGTATCAGCTGCAGTTATTACCCAGTCTATTTCTTTTATGCTCCTATCTCAAATTTCTGTGCTGATACCATCTATTGTAACACTCTTTAGACTGGGCTCTGTGTCTCTTCCTCTGAACTCTTCCTCCTGTGTTGAATCTAAGGAACTTCTATCTCACCTAAAGACAATGTTTCCAATGTGGACCTTTTAAGGAGATATTCTTTCCTTTTTTAAAATTCATTTTTATAGACCCTTGGGTTATATGACAAGTACACATATAAATGGGTACAATGAGTTGTTGTATGTGTGCCTATGTCATAGGGTTTCTCTTCCTGAGAAGAGATACCATGACCATGGCACCTCTTATAAATAAAAGTATTTCATTTATTGGTGGCTTACAGTTCAGAGGTTTATTCCATTGTCATCATGGCAGGAATCATGGCACCACACAGGCAGACATGGTGCTAGAAAGGTAGCTGAGAGTTCTCCATTTGAATGTGCAGGCAGCAGGAAGGGAGTGAGACCCTGGGCCTCGCTTGAGCATGTATGTATGTATGTATGTATGTATCTGTGTACATATGCATGTGTCATTTTCTTTCAGATCACCATAGCAACAATGAATAAATAAGAAAATAAATACACTACCGCCCTAGCTTTCCTCTATCTTTTAGCTTTACTCTTTCTCCCATGCTTTCATTTCTTTTTCTCTCCCAAACAATTTCTAACCTGTCACTTAAGGATGTTTTCATTCAGGGTAATAATTATAATTATTTTTCTTTATAGTTTTAGCACTATAAGTAAGTTGTTGCCATTTGTGGACATTCCTTCCTCATATTCTTTTTTCTGAAACTCAGGATGACCTTTTTTGATTTAATAGCAAACTTTCCCAAAATCTTTAGAGTATTCATAAACTGTAAGTGGGAACATAAAATTATCCAGACCCATGGAAAATCAGCTTGGAGGTTACTTTAAAACCTACAATTACAGTTTGCATATGCTACAGCTACAGCATTTCTGGGTTAATGTTTAAAGTCTGTACTAGTCTGATATTACCCATACCAGTTTTAACAGACCTGATGAAGTAAAGGAAGCATATACTATGTACACAAGAATAAAGAATGAAATCGCAGTATGTACAAGAAAAAGGATGGAACTTTTGGTCTCTGTGTTAAATAAAATAACCTAGACTCAAAAAGTGGGACCATTTGTCTTCTTCCATATGCAGAACCTAGACCCTTTTATAAGCTGTGACAGCACAAGGGGCTGCCTGTGACGAACAAAGGGACAATGCTCAAGAGAGGTTGATTGGGGAGGAAATGTGTTCATCCGTCCTTCCGCTTGCCTTAGGTATGTTACAGCAAGTAATAAATGTTGTCAAATTGAGTTTGAAACAGTTTCAAATAAACATTGTATAACCATTTGAGCTAGATGAGGATAAAATAACACTTCTTTAAAAAAAACAGGCAAATGGAGGGTGTTTTATAGCAGTTTTTATAAGCTTTAAGTGTTTAATTCAAATAGGTTTTAATCATACTATTTATACTATATGTAAGCATACTTTTTATGATGCATGTAAACACATTTTCACTCATTGATTTTATTTTAAGTTCTGTCTCAAGACCGGAGAATATGATATAAAAGTAAATACTACACACATTTGCTGAATATACTGTTAATGTAAAATACACCGTGCCAATCTTCTGATAGTTCCCTTTAAAGGTTTTCTTTAAAGCAAGAGATTTTTAAAATAGTTGAACTACTGCGCAGAACTATTTACTTGCATACTTTAAAACAGCATAATTTTTATATTGGGAAGAAAACAAACAGAAAAATACTTTTGCATAAGAAGTTATCATTTGCATTAGGATTTGTCATTTGCATTTCAAAAGCGTTTTACTGTGCCTTTAGAAAAAGGTTGTACTATCACTAGATTTGTATAGCTATCTCTCAGTATAAAAGTAATTCAAACTAGTAATTGAATAATTGTCCCTTTCTGTAGCTACACGCATTACTTAATTAAGGAAAGAACAAAATGTCACAGCAAAGGGAGTGACATTTGCTTTAACAGGCAATCATGAACAACAAGTCTAATCCTATCGAAATCAACGTAGGCTCTGAACTCACCAGCATCTGGTCATCTGACAATCACGTGATTTCACTTTACTACACATAACCTCCTGCTACTCTATATCTGTTAAGACACACTTAAAAAGATAATCACACATATGACTATCATTATTTTGTAGAATTTTTAAACAAAATAAAGTCACTTGTGAATTATTAACATTAAAAATATTAGAGTCTGAGGTTGAGGAGGTAACTCAGCTAAGAGCCCTTAGCACTTACCTCTCTGACAGAGTTGAGTTGCCACCTGCAATATGGAGGGCTACAGACAACTGCAACTTGAGTTTCAGGAGGTACAACACCTTCTGGTCTCTGAGGGACGAGGTATATACATGATACACAGACATATAGCTACACCCATGCACATATAACAAAAATTCATTTAAAAAAAGAGCTAGTCATGCAAGTACAATAAAGATTAAATTTAATATACTGAAAATCCTAACCATTTCATTTATTTTCTAACTTTATTTATGATGGGGGTGGTACGGGGTTGCACAGAATAATTGCCATAATGTGAATTTCTAGTTTTGAGGATAACTTTCAGGAGTCGCCATTCTCCTTCTTCAGTCTTGTCTTGAGGCAGTGACTTTCCAGTTCCTTCCACACTGTAGATCCACGCTCATTGGCTTGCAAGCTTCTAACATTCTTCCTGTCTTCACATCCAACATCATTTTAAGAGTTCTGGGGGTATAGGGGCCATGCTGTTGCACTCAGGGATTGAGCCAGACCATCCGGCATACACAGAACAAAGTTTACCATCATGAACCATCTCACTAGACCCTTCTAATTATGTAAGGTTATCATGAATATAATATATTGTGTCTCACAGCTACACACCTTTTCAGAAAGAACTCTATTATTCAAAAACAAATCCCGGTTGTCATCATGTATACATAAATTATCCCTCCTGTTTTCTAGTATTTTTAATTTTCTAATAATTACTGGTTTCCTAAAGGAAATAATCACTCCCAATGGACAACAAAAGTTTTCAGTGTTAACACTGATTGTTTTATTTACTTTTTTCTTTTATAGCCTCATTTATTGTTACATTAGTGTTTTTATCCTGTAAAGTTAGCTAGCTTTATTTTAAAAGTTATTGCTATTATAATCATGAACTTAGAGCAGCTGTGGTTAACTACACAACAGTTACACAAGATCAAGCCTGTCAACTTCCTGGGGTAGATGCTGTAGATGGTCCCTAGTCCCTGCTTGATGCTGAGCTGCTATTGGCAATGAACAGTGGAAGCCCTGTGCTGATGCAAATGTGGACAGGAAGTTCAGAAAAACCTAAAACTCATTGGGTAATCTGGAAGAGGAAATGAGAGCTAGATTTAATTGTATTTTGTTGTGTATGTGTGTAAAACTTTCAAAAATAAAAAGACATTTTACAAAGAAGAACAACAAAATTTTTCGCTGGTAAGAATAATTTTGTCAGGTAAGAGTCAGATGGAAATACATGTTAATGATCTAAGAATCCAGGAGGTACATTTTCTCTTCCGTGTACTAAGCAACGAGGTTGAGAACATGTCTGTTTTTCTGTGGACTGCTGTCAGAAGGATTATGAGTCTCAAAGTCATCCATGACTAGAAAGAGGAGTGTCCTATGATAGATGCTATAGGCCACTGGTTCAGGCATAAAACAGTAAGATGAGAGTGAAGAAAAGAGGGGAATTGATTCTTTTTTTTTTTGAAAATGTCACCTTCCTTCCTGGGGCAGCATATACAAGATAAGCCACACAATCTGAAATCCACAGTGCACAAGGTAACAGCAGTAACTGGGGTGCTGTGTAGGAAAGAAGTAGGTACGAAAACAGCAAAAAAGGTTTATGAAATCAGGGAATTTTAAAAACAATACAGTATGATACAATTTTCAAGTTCCAGAACCATAACCAGTGAGTTTATGTGCACACGCATTTTAATGATGAGAACAGAGATATAGTATTAAAATAAAAATAATAATTATTTATTACAATTTATTTAGTTTGTATCCTGGCTGTAGGCCCCTCCCTCATCTCCTCCCAGTCCCACACTCCCTCCCTCTTCCCCCACTATGTCTCTATCCTAGTCTACTGATAGGGAAGGTACACCTCCCTACTCTCTGATCCTAGCCTATCAGGTCTCATCAGGACTGTCTGAATCCTCTTTCTCTGTGGTCTACTAAGGCCACCTTGCCAGGGGGAGTTGATCAAAGAACAGGCAACCATGTTCATTCCTGTGACTACCCCTGTTCCCCTTACTAGGGAACCCCATGGATACTGAGCTGTCAATGGGCTACATCTAAGCAGGGAGTCTAGGTCTTCTCCATGCATTGTCCTTGGTTTATTCATCAGTCTCTGCAGGCATCCCTGGGCCCAGATGGGCACAGGAGTCCCACAAGGAGACCAACAGAACTAAAAATAAAAAATTTAAGTATTTCAATAAATGTTCATGAGTTTGATACCTAAATTGAATCTATTAAGTTACAAATATGGTCCTCCACAATGATGGAATTATGAAAATTATTATTTAATTATCAACTTGCTTGGTACCAATGCTATAGTCCACTGGGTAAGGGCATTTGTTGACTAACTTGATGATGTGAGTTCAATTTCCTAGACCAGTGGTTCTCAACCTAATAATGCTGTGACCCTTTAATACAGTTTCTCATGTTGTGGTAATCCACAACTATAAAAACAATTTTTATTCCTACTTCATAACTGTAATTTTGCTACTGTTATGAATCATAATGCAAATATCCATGTTTTCTGATGGTCTTAGGTGACCCCTGTAAAAGGGTCATTTGACTCTAACAGGGGTCATGAATCAAAGGTTGAGAACTGCTGCCTTCAACCCACATACAACAATGGGAGGACCTACTCCTAAAAATTATCTTCTAACTTCTACATATGCACCAAATGTGAATTTACAGAAACAGACATGCATGCACACACACACAGCAAATTTAATTTTAATTACTGTAATATATTGGCTTTCCAAATATTTCCAAAAACATATAAAAAGAACTAGATTTCTCTTTATAATGAAAATCCCCTTTTCATTTCTGTCAGTCTCTTAAATGACTTCAGACTGTTAGGCACATACTCCATCATATGACTTGGTTACTATGCATATTTTTGTATTATGTATTTTCATGTCTTTGTTATTATTTGTTATTTATCACAGACCAGGGAAAATCAGCTCATAAAGATAAAAGGTTGATGCTGGGTCACAGCTGATTTGGGGGTTGAGATCAGTCCGTGAAAAATCCTCTCTGTTGTTCAGTAGCTGTAGCAAAGCAGCAAGCATACCAAGATAGCAGCATGTGGCAGTGGTGTGGGTCCCTGCACGAATTTCCACTGGCAAGGAACTGAAACCACCAAGAGGTTTCATATGAACACAGTAAAACTTTGTGGAAAGGTTTCCCCATGAGAGCTATCACAATAAACCTTTAGGCAGAGCTACATAGAAACTCCTAGAAAAGTAGCAAAATACCTGTGCTCTTTACAATATGAAAGATTTCTATTGACTTAAAAATAGTGACTCAGGGCTAGGGCCAAAAGGAAGGATTTGTTATAAGCATACGGATGAATTCTGTTGATGGGGGATACAAAGTACATGGGGCCTCATCCATAAGGATGACTTCTATTCACTGAGAAACACAAACAGTTATCAGTATTTTTTTTTTCATTTTGGTCTTCTGATTATATGTTTGGAATATGTAGTACAATATTTTATTCATAAACTGATTAACTCATGTAAATTAAACTATCTCACATATTAAATTTTCATTTTTGTAGTGACAATACCTAAACTTACTTAAAGTTACACAGTACTAAAAGAGGTAAATTTTATATATAAAACTATGTCTAACCCTACTACCACCCAGAACATATAAATCTGTATACTGTATGGCATAAGACTATAACAGCTTTAATTTTTAAATCCCATGAACAGAAATGACTTTACAATGTGGGTTTCAGTGTATACATTATTTATACTTTCCTTAAAAAACATGATTATTAACAATAAATCAATATAAAACACAACAAAGAATAAAAACAACTAAGTTTTAAATATTTTTAGTTCAAACCCTCCTTAAGTTAAACTTTTTGAGTATTTAATTTTCTTAAATAAAATACATTAATTAGAATTGTGAAACACTTTGGAAGTGAGGATATTTATTACTCCTGCTTGGATAAAATAATGCAAAGGCCTTGAAAAAAATCTAATTTGTAGCTTTACAATGCATCAATAAACTTAAAAGCCTTCAATATTCCCTTAGAGTAATCACTGATGGCATTCCACAGCTTTAATATATCCTTTGATGTCTTCATATTATAATAATTATTATCATTTTTTCTTTATAGTTGATTGTACATTTTTTGTACAAGCTAGTGTTTGATGTTACTTGTATTACTAATGATTATTTATTTTTGAAGCTTTTTCTCCCCAATGGATTGATTTCCATTTTTATCTTTTGTATTTCCTGTTTGAATTGTGACATTGTTTATTATCAACATATAATATTTCTTCTCTTAAGGTTAGGCCATTAGTAATATTTTGCAATAATATGTTTTTCTTTAAATTTAGTATTATGTTAAATTTTGGTTGTAGCTGCAAGTAATTTGTTTCCTTATAAACATTATAAACATATATATATATATACATATATATACATATATATACATATATATATATTTGGTTTGTTTCTAAGTGGCTTGTGGCTAAGGTATAGCGGATTACCATCTCTGATTTGTGTGCTTGAAGGTTATTAAATTATATATCTATATGGTCACATTGTCTATATTATAAATACAAGTATTTTAAGCATCCACGTTGTAGGTATATGCCTGTTTCTTTGCACTCATTGTCCCAAGGTCAAGAACGAAGTCCCATGCTGTGACTGGTGCACTGGGTTTACTCACATAAATACATTTTGCTCTCTGAAGTTAAAAAGAGAATTAGTCATCCGTGGTTTCCCAGTTGAGGACTGACCTTATTCGAAAGACTCACTTCATTTACTGCATGAATGTTGAAGTCAGCCATGTTGTGAACATAAGAGGAAGCATATACAAAGTATATTAGAAACATAGCTTGACTCTTTAATTTTGTACATGTCTCTGAGCAAAGGACCTCCCACTCATTTATTAAGTTGAATTAAATACTTTCTCAGTGCTGTGTGGGAAATTTGGTTTTATTGGTCTAATTTTGTGCTGTGTTAATTTTATACGGTGTAGTTAAGTTTGACCATGAGCACTTATAACTCTAATCTTTGTCTCTTTGTCTCTATTACCAAAATAACTCTTGCTAATGATGCATCTGTTCTACTATTGCTAAATTTGCATCCTTTATTGAATGATAACAACTCTGTCAATGATAGTTTTATAGACCATGGATACATACTGTACATGTTACTTGCAATTGATTGTCATCCCTTTGCTATTGAATTTTGAACCTTATTTCTATAGTTATTTTACAATTACATTTTTTTCTTTTTCTTGATGATGATGATGATGATGATGATGATAATAATAATAATGATTTTTTCACTTTGTATCCTGGCTGTAACCCACTCCCTTTTCTACTCCCAGTCCCACCCTTCCTCCATTTCCCTCCCCCGCCCCACCCGGTGCAATGTTTTCCCCTAGTCAATTGATAGGGGAGGTCCTCGTCCCCTACTATTTGACCCTGGCCTATCAGGTCTCATCAGGACTGTCTGGATCCTCTTTCTCTCTGGCCTAGTTAGGCCACCTCACCAGGGGGAGATGATCAAAGAGCGGGCCACTGAGTCCATGTCAAAGAAACCACTGTTCCCTTTACTAGGGTATCCACATAGATACCAAGCTGCCCTTAGGCTCCATATGGGCAGGTTCTCTACATGCATGGTGATTCAGGAGCCTCTGCAGGAACCCCTGTGCCCAGATTTCTTGTCCCTGTTGTCTCCTCATGGAACTCCTGCCATCTCTAGGCTTTTCTATCTTCCCTTCTTTCATAAGACCCCTTACAGTCTGCTAAAAGTTTGCCTATGAGTCTCAGCATCTGCTTTGATACCCCTTGGGTAGAGTCTCAGAGGCCCCCTGTGGTAGGCTCTTATCCTGTTTCCTGTCTTCTCCTATTTCCAATGCCTATCCTTTTCTTATTTACTTCAGTTAGAAATGTTTTATCTTTTAAAGACAAATAATGTGATTATTTGTATTATTGTTATTACCATGAAATAATTATGGCAATAAAACTCTGCCATGTGATGTGGGATATTATAAAAATTAGTTAATAAAACCATGTGCAAGTGTCTGTATTTCTGGAAATTTTCAGGAGTAGTTAATTTTCTTATCCCATGGTGGCATTTTTGTGTTTGCAATAGAATGGCAATCTTTTTGACTAGCTTCCATAAATTCTAAACCCCTAATTATTAAAATTTATGCCTAAGAAAGGTTCAGTTATGTCTCTGTTTTATACCTATTCTTCATTAGCTATTTTCACTTCTGTACACTGTGAGGTGTATATACCATGCAGATCTGTCCATTGTTTTGAAACAAGTACGTTGATATACAGCTACTACAGATGTCTAAGTTCCATGAATACAAATTTATCTAAATAGCTCTTTATAATACACATATTTAACAATATGTATTTTTTGAGAAATATACTTGAATTCTAATGATTTTTTTCCAACAATATTAAGCTAGAACTTCTGTTAAACAACTCTCCTGAGTTTAAAATGATGTTGAGAATAACATAAATAACGTCAGGATAGTTAAATGAGGCCAAGATCCACAGCTGCTTTTTAATGCCATTGTATGAAACTACTGTATGTGGTACTACACTTCTTAAGGATCTTATCATAAAATACATACTCTGTATTGAACAACCCCCTGCTATTTCCTTCCATCCCACTCCCTCTCTTCCCACTTTTCTGTAGTTCCTTTGTTCTCCTAGGCATTTTCTTTCTGCATTGATATCGTGTGTATGTACATGATTTTATGCATGTGTGTAACATATTGAAGCTGAAAAATCAGAGAAAATATATAACATTGTCTTCTTAACACTGGATTAATTCCTTTAATCTGATCATTTATGGCTTCAGTTGCTTTTCTAGAAATGATATAAATTTTCTTTTTAAATGGTTAAAAAAATCTCACTGTTCATCCATTTTCTTTTGAAGATTTATTTCTGATTTACCTATTGAGAACTTGGTGCTCATTTAAAACATTATTTGCTCCCCATTCCATCTTCTTCGAAAACCCCCAGCATGTCTCCCTCCCAGTTTCACATCCTTCTTCTCTATCCTCCTTGTGTTGTTAAACATATGGACAGGGTTCATCGCTTAGGTTTTGTGAGCAAAGCTGCACCTAACACTGGTGTGCAAGTGTGTCTGGATATGTTCACACAGAGGCCTTTGAATTAGCAGGAGTGGAATAGATGAATCATAAAATAGATGCACTTTCAGATTTTTTTGTGTTGTTTTTGTATTTCTATATCAGTTGGGCTAGTTTGCATTTCGATCAGCAGTGAGTAATATATATATTCATTAGCATTAGCTTGTTTTTTTTTTTAATGACTATCATTCTGACAGGAATAGGATGGAATCTAAAAGCAAGTTTAATTTGTATTTCCTTATTAACTGCTAAGGGGCATGTTTTCATATATTTACGTACTGTATTTTTTTGTAATGCTGTCTATTCATCAACTCATTTATTAACAAGTTTTGTTTATTTTGTTTTTAATTTTAATTATTATTATTTATTACAATTTATTCACTTTGTATCAAGGCTGTGGCCCCCTCCCTCTTCTCCTCCCAATTCCACCCTCATTCCCTCTTCTCCCCCTATGCCCTTCCCTAGTCCACTGATAGGTGAGGACCCCCCCTCTTCTATTTGACTCTAACCTATCAGGTCTCATAAAGATTTGCTGCATTGTCTTCCTCAGTGGCCTGGCAAGGCTTCACTCCCTAGGGCTAGGTGATCACAGAGCTTGCCACTGAGTTCATGTCAGAGACAGCCTCTGCTCCTCTTACTAGGGAACCCACTTGGAGACTTGAGTCTATGCACTACATCTGAACATCCGTTTTAGGTCCTCTCCATGCATTGTCCTTGGTAGGGGTATCAATCTCTGTAGGGCCCTCGAGGGCTCAGTTTTTGTTGTTGTTGTTGTTGTTGTTGTTGTTGTTTTTTTTGGCTCTGTTGGTCTCCTTTTGGAGCTCCTGTCCCCTCCAGGTCTAACGCCCCCTTTCATAAAGTTCCATGCATTCTGCCCAAAGTTTGGCTATAAGCCTTAGCCTCTGTTTTGATACGCCAATCACTAGAGTCTTTCAGAGGCCGTCTGTGGTAGGCTCCTGCCCTGCCAACAAACCAAACAATCCAATTAAAATTTGTAGTACAAGTTATTTTCAGCTTTCTTCCTACTAAAGAACTACGGATCCTTTACAATGCTTTGTCGTCGGTGAGACACATTCCTGGGCCCCTACTTAGACGGGTAATATCATTTTCTAAGATGGTCTTATGATACCATTTCTGCAAAACTGGACTGGACCTAGGTCCTTTGCACAGATGTACCCAAATGGCAGTTTGGTCTTCATGTGGGTCTGCTATTAAGAGGAGCAGAGGCTGTCCCTGACATGGGCTCTGTTGCCTGGTTCTCAATCACTTGGTGGGAAGGAGGCTCACCTTTTCTGAGCTGAGGGGAAGGGGAGATAGGAGGAAGAGGAAAGAGGGTGGGACCACTGAGAGAGGAGGGAGGGGGCTACCATCAGGATGTAAAGTGAATTTAAAAAAAAAAACTTAAAAAAAAAAGAATTTTCATTCTTTCTCTAGTCATCAATACCAACATTTTATTTTCATTTTTAGTGACCCGATGGTAACATCCAAGGGCCATGTTTCCTAGAGCAACTCTTGTTTTGATACAGGGCAATATGAAAGCTCTGTTGACCACAGACACAGCTGAGCGTTATGGTTTTAGGAGCAGCATCCTTCATACATTTCTTTTGATTTTAGTAAACATTGATTTCACTCCACAACAAAACAGTGAGGATGATGGCTTTTGGGAGGAGGCATCAGAGTTGGCTGTGTCTAAAATAAAACGCACTTAGGATTCCTGGGGCAGACTTTTACTAGTGCCACCATGTAAGATTTGAACATCATTATTTACTAGAAATAAAGGAACAAGGCAGAAATAAAAAAAATTGTAGTACAGAACTAAACAGAAAATTCTCAATAGAGGAATATCAAATGGCAGTTAAACACTTAAAGAAATTCAAAGTCCTTAGTCATCTGTGAGATGTGAGTCAAAACAACCCTGAGATTTCACCTTACCCGTCAGAATGGCTAAGATCAAAAACTCAAGTGACAACACTTGCTGGAGAGGATGTGGAGAAAGGAAAACCCTCCTTTATTGATGGTAGGATTGTAACCTTGTACAACCACTTTGGAAATCAATCAACTTTCTCAGCAAATTAGGAACAGTGCTTCCTCAAGATCCAGATATAGCATTTCTAAGCATATATCCAAAATACGTTCAACTATACAAGGACATTTATTCAACCATGTCCATAGCAACTCTATTCATATTGACATATTGACAAGATTTTTAACACCCTTTTGTTCAGCGTTTTTAATTTTATGTTTATTCTAGATATTAATCCTCTATCAGATGTATTGATAAGGTAGATTTTTTTTCTGATTTTTGAGAGAATAGACTCACTGAGGTGTTAATTCTGATTTCTATTTGCTACTTGAGTTTTTAGTATTATACTTGAAATTATCTATTTAGTGATTTTTAGAAAGAGTACGTGTATTGGCTGGTTCTGTGTATTAGCTGGACAAAAGCTATAGTCATCAGAGAAGAAGCTTCAGTTATAGAAATGCTTCCATAAGAGTTAGCTATAAGGAATTTTCTCACTTAGTGCTCAGTAGGGTTGGGAGCAGCCCATTGTGGGTGGTACCATCTCTCTGTTGTGGACCTAGATTCTACAAGAAAGCAGACTGAGCAAGTTATGGAAGCAAGCTAGCACATAGCATTTCTCCATGGCCTTTATATCAGCCTCTGCCTCAAGTTTCCAACCCTGCTTGAGTTCCTGTCCTGGCTTCCTCTAATGATGGACAATGATTGGGAAAGTAGAAGCCAAATAAAGCCTTTCTTCCTCAACTGACTTTTTGGTTTTTTCTCAGCAATAGAATCCCTGACTAAGAGACTACAAAATTGTTTAAAAGTCAAACCATTATCTACACCCAATGATGATGGTCCCCAAATAGGTATTTTCTAGTTGAGAACACATAGGTTTATTATAATAATATTTACCTTACTCTCTCTTTTCGATCACAGTTCCAAAACACATTACTGTAAGACAAAAGTATCCAACAAAGGTTGCGATGTCCCCTGTGCTTCATTCTGGATCTGCCCTACCTCCTCTCATCTCACAACCTCCTCCGTGTCTCTCTCCAACCCCAGCCCACTGCACTGGATTCCCTTTCATTGTTCTACATTATTGATTCTGTCAAAATCTTTGTGGATGCTGAGCTTGTGTTGCTCTGTGCCCCTTGGCCAGATTTTTGTTTTTATTTGAAGTTCCAAATAAATCTCTTAGGGCTCTGTTGAATTAACCAAAAATTGCTCTCATTTGTTTAACCATATGAGCATATTTCTAGCACACAGAAAATCTCATTTCAATTCTCTAATTCAAACAATAACACTTCTTTTGCATTCAAGGTGTACATGATTAAAAACCTATATACAAACAGCTTATTCATTTACAGAAGTATGTGGCTTTATTATAATGGTGACTGTTGCTTGTTTTAATAAAATGCTCTTATTAAATAGTTATTTCTCATGGTCTGATAAGTAATACTTTAAAACAAACAAATTGTGGTGTTTTGTTTTTTTGTGTTTTGTTTTTTGTTATTTTTTATAAATAGGACTCATTAGATGTCTAGATAGTCTCAGGAGGCTGCTATCCATCCAGTAAATAAGAAAACTGAATCCAAGAGGAAAGGTGTTAAATACATCATTGCATGGAAGAATAAGGGAGTAAATTCATCAAGTCTTTCCACCAGTGAACCATCTAGAAGGATAGCTCCTGACAGAGCATCTTCTATCCCTTCAGATGCTATGCCCTGGATTAGATGAATATAGCTTATCTGACTCTTTCAAGGATGCTTTTATCACTGAAGGCTTGTCTTTCATCAGCCTGAGGAAGCCTTCTGCTGCCCTCTGCTGGCACAAACACTGGGGAGTAGGGTGCATTTTTTACATTCCTCTGGAATCTTAGGAAATAGTAGGAGAAAATGACAAGCAGAATAAGGATATGTACGACTCAATCAATACATCACTCTACAGATTGGATAAGCAGACATGCAGCTGAATATGTCAGAAGAGATATCAACCCAATGCTGCTCCTACTTCTTTGTAAAAAGAATTTTCATTTGCCTAATTCAGTTGTTGTCTGGGAGGTTTACTGGCTCTGTTTGCTAACCTAGGGCCTAGCCCTGGAAGCTTCTAGCCTTCTCATAAGCCAACCTAGGCCTAGAACGTTTTCAGCCTCCGAGCTTTACTGCTTAATAAGATCACCCTTTCTTGTTCTTACTGAGCTCTGAACTGGCTGGTTCAACTCAGCTGTTCTGGCTCAAACTCTTCTCCAGGTGACTTATTCAATATTGCTTTTCTCTCAGCCTGTGTATTGCTCTGTTTGGCCTCAAACTAACTCCAACAATCTGCTCTAATTTCCTGGCTCCTTCTTATTCTCTGGTTCATTTAGTCTTCACCTGAGTTCTCTCTCTGCAACCTGCCTCTCTATTACTGTCCCAGTAAAACTGTCTCCTCTCTCTGCATTGCCCCTTAGGTAGCTTTGCTTTCCTCTCTCTTCTCGTGATAGTTGGGCTCATCCCATTCTTTCAAGTCTTTCTCTGATTTGTCACTGTTTCTACCACTCAATTAGACATCACTTTCAAACATGGGTGCTTACTTCTACAAACTAGCTTCACCTTCATTGTTTGGCATTAAAGGAATGTACCACCACAACTGGACCTACGCTTCTCCTTACCTGAAACTTGCTCTTTACTAGGCTGGCCTTGAACTCAGATCTGTTTGCCTTTGTCTCCTGGCGTGTTTGTATTCCAACCAGATCACACAGACCAAGAAGGCCTTCTGATGTGATATTTTACTAGAACAACCATGTTCTGAATTAACATTCCCCTACATTTCTGTTAAAGAGATGTATATGCTTCCTACATCTATTTAGAGAGGGATTAGATTTTATAATAAATTATAACCACTTAAAGATTGGCTGTTTAATAGGGAAAGGGGCACAGGAGGAGATGGAGGGAGGGTAAGATTTGGAGGGAAAAGGGGAGGGGGCTCCATCTGGGATACAAAGTGAATAAATTATAATTAATAAATAAAAGAAAAATAATATATTACATTACAATAATACATCTTCAATAAAATAATTTATTTTTAATATTTGTGTGTTCAACTTCTATTAAATACATCTTATGAACAGTTCATGTAAGTAAAAACATTACTGTGAAATCTGAATCTTTGTTTTAATCACATGATCTGGTAGATTCTGACTAAAAAACTAATACAGCATTCATTCTTTAGACTATAAAATGTTAACAAGTGAGTATGTCTAATACAACTATAAGACTGTGGATTTTCAGAAGATGATAATGCAGCCATTCTTGATGTGATCTGATAGACTAAGATCAGAAGGAAGGAGAGGAGGACCTCCCCTATCAGTGGACTTGGGGAGGGGCATGCACGAAAAAGGGGGGAGGGAGGGTGAGACAGGGAGGGGAGGAGGGAGGAGCTTATGGGGGAATACAAAGTGAATAAACTGTAGAAAAAAATAAAAAATAAAAATAAATGTTAAAAAAAAGATTGTGGATTTTCATTCATGCTGACTATATATATATATATACATATATATATATATATATATGACTTTGTCACATATTTTATTTGTTTGCTTGTTTCACTGCCAATGCTGCATAGGTTTATGAAGCATGTCCCTAAATGTTAAAACTACGGTGGCTATCAGCTCTTTCTAAGGCAAAATTAACAATAATATTTCTATTAAACCAGTCACCCAATTCACTAGAGTGGTAAAAAATTTTTATTTTCTATTTACTCTTTTTTGGCCAAATTTCTTCCAAATTTTCTTCAGCAGACAGTATTATTACGTTGTGATCAAATAATGAAAATTTTAGCTCTGAGATACTAATTCTTGCTATTTTATACATTCAACTAAGATGATTGAAGTCACATCGCTTTATTACCCCATTACTAGCCGTGTCTGTATGTCAAACTGGTATCCTCTGGGATCAAATGCTTCCTGTGGAGAAGTTTTCTGAAACACGCATTGTTGATCTCAAACTGTCAGATCATCAATTCTCAATGTCTGCTTTCTATACTACATATCTGTATCTTATCTTGAAGTATTTAACCATTGATGTGTCTGGGTAGGTTTTTCAATAAGTGTATTTCTTGGGGTATGCTACATTTTGTTATTATGAGCATTTATGTTGTTAAGGCAAATTTGAAAATGTTTTATCATGATTTATTTTTTTCACTGACCAAAGTAATTTCTTCCACCAATTAGGTAATGGATGTTGTGCTTTCCTTTGCTATATCCACACCACCGAAGCTTCTTTGTTCTTTAAACTTACATCATTTTATTTCTAAATCATCAGTCTGATATTTTCATCTCTACTGTTATTTTGTTATTAAATCTTTATTAACTTCAAATTCAGACGTCTATATAGTGTATATAGTTTCTAAATTACAGTGGTTTGACTTAAATATCTTCACTTTCCAACAGTTTGAGAGCGATAAGCATCTACAGATGTTATTATTCATATTTTATATCAGTTGGGTTTTAGTGCTATGTGTTTGTTAGGCAGAGAAAGTGGTGGTAGGCAGGGGGAACTGTAGAGTCACTGGGCGGTTCACCCTAGTGCTTGGCTGGGTGGGTAAACTGATTATTTCTTGTAAAATCTTCCTCTCATCAAGGGCTTATCAGAACATAGTTGTGTTCTTACCTAGAGGGTTATTGTCTTGCTTTCTTTTGTTCTGTTTATTGCCTATGTAAAACTTGTCAATGGGCTGGATCACTCAGGAGTTAGAGTGCTTTAACCTTCTTAGTGCCTCCAAACTGAGATTCCCCTTTGTTCTCAGTCTGTGGGCCAAGCTTGCTCTCTGCTGCAGCTCTTCATAGTGTTTGTATACTTAAGAGTCTCTTGTCCGGTTTCATTCAGGAAAACACAGATTTATCTGTTTTATTTTATACCTCAGCTCTGCTGCACATCTCCATCATTGTGAAGCAATGTGCACAGCATCATAGCAAAAGGACAGGAACAACAGAGCTGCCCAGACAACCTCTTCCTGGAAGATCCTTTTCTTTCAAAGATGTCAGTGAGATGCACATTGCATTTTAGTTTTGCGACCACTGTGGCATCAGCGTAGTTTAATAAATGGAGATGACATTAGAGCACCATGAAAGGAAAGAAAGCTACGTTTTCCTAAATGTTCCGTCTTATTGTTGACTTTACACGTCAACAATATGTACCTCACATTTCTTAAAGTTCAGCCACATTTGTGATGTTAAAAGAGAAAACATAAATTTAATAATGGATAAACTTTTCTATATATTTTGAAGTTCCTATCTCAAACTGGCTGCTACATTTTGCTTTTCAGAATATTCAGCTTTTAGTTATAACTAGTGGAGATTTAATGATGATTTACTATTAAAGTAATTTAAGACTAAATCTGTGTTAGCATCTGTTACTGTACTCTGATATCACACACACACTTCATTCCACAGAACTCACAAAGTTAATAACAGACAATGATAACAGCAAACATATTTTGTTATTTCAATAGCTTCTGGACTGTTGCCTTCTGAGACATGGGTTCATCAAATTCTTCAGCAGAGTGTCCTAGATATTCCACTGAATAACAGAACTTGCCAATTAAAAGAAGTCTGTGGAATATTAACAAAAAAATGTCCTTAAGAACATTATTCTAGAAAAATATTCATTGAAGCAACTTGTAACACACCATTTCTATATTTTTAGTCCTGATGCGACCTTATAGGCTAGGGTCAGACAGTAGGGAGCAGGACTTTTCCTATTAGTGTAATAGGGAACAGGGTCAGGAGAGGAAAAGGGAGGGAGGGTGGGGCCAGAAGGAGATGAGGAAAGGGGCTACAACTGGGATACAAACTGATTATAAATAATAATTATTATTATTAAAAAGTGAAAATAATCAAAAATTTAAAGATAGCCATAAAGGCTAGGGAGATGGTTCAGGGGTTGAGAGAGCTTGCTGGTCTTGAAGAAGACATGGATTCAGCTCTCAGCACCTACATCCACAGGCTCACTAATGCGTGTTACTCCAGTTCCAAAGGATCTGACACCCTCTTTCCTCTTCAATTGCTTGAAGGCATGCCACATTAATTCATATAGGAACTCATTTATATATATATATAATACATACATAAATCTCTGTAAAAATTAGAACTAAAATGAAGATTAAAAAGATCCCTCCAAACCAATTTAAATGATTTCAAACTCTCACCTGTGTACATAGAATCATGATTTTAAGCTGATTTTTATTACATAAAAGTGGATAATGGTGTTGCTATTAATATGAACAAGATGGATATCTTGACAAACATTTTAAATATTAAAATATATACATAACCATACAAATTATAGAACAAAAACCCAGACATAAATACAACATTCAACATGAAATTAACACTCCTAATTACACAGTGGCAATTAAATAAGTATACTCATTAATATATGCATAACATAAAACGTTTAGCAAGTGAAATTTATAACACGAGAAAGGACAGAGTTCTTTAAAGCACCTTCCGGGGAATTAACAATTTTTCTTAGAGTAAGCAAATGTATTTGTGTCAATGGCAAGCTGATGTCTTATTACTTCTTTTGAAATATCCTGCAGACACCAACAGCTTGAAAGTATAATTAGGGAAAGATAAGGAATATGTATATACTATCAAGTCAAATTAGCCCCATACAATCTGGTGTTTTATACAACAATAACACCCAAGCTTGCTCATTACTTCTTCATATAATTAAGTTATTTTGGTGGTTATAGGCTAGTAAGAGACATAGCACTATAGAATGATGCAAGTCGTCTACTTATTAAGTATTTGATGCATATCTAGCGAGCAACCAATAGGAAGTCAGAAACCTTGCCACATTTTGACAGGAAACAAACTTACCCTAAACCAAGTGCCTTTTTAAAAATATATTTTTTTAATTTTTTATTAATTACACTTTATTCCTTTTGTATCCCCCCATAAGTCCCTCCCTCCTCCCCTCCCGGTCCCGCCCTCCCCCCCTTTCTGCATGCATGCCTCTCCCCAAGTCCACTGATAGGGGAGGTCCTCCTCT
>REGO01000736.1:644920-665296 GCA_010120015.1 Rhombomys opimus | reverse complement strand
CTTTCAGAAGCCCTCTGTGGTAGGTTCCTAGGTTGTTTCCTGTTTTCTTCTTCTTCTGATGTCCATCCTCTTTGCCTTTCAGGATGGGGATTGACCGTTTTAGGTAGGGTCCTCTCTCTTGCTTAGTTTCTTTAGATGCACAGATTTTAGTGGATTTCTCCTATGTTGTATGTCTATATAAGTGAGTATATACCGTGTGTGTCTTTTTGCTTCTGGGACAACTCACTCTTATATTAATTACAGTTTATTCACTTTGTATCCCAGCTGTAGCCCACTCCCTGTAACTCCCCTCCCTACCAAATGCCTTTTTCATCTTGAGAATTTGAGGAATGAAATCCACAGACCACAGAGGAAAGGTATTAGAAATAAATAACTTATTGTAAGGAGCTGAAGAGAAAGGAAGAAGGCAAAGTTCTTGTACAGCAGGAAGGGTCCTTGGGAAAGGGGAGTGTAATAGCAGCCAGCTGCTTGTGTAGTGATTTTTTTTTAAAAGCGTTACAGCAGAGACATGACTGAAGTATTTTTGAATAGCAATTTTTTTTTTTTGAGGATTAAACCTTCCATCTTGGAGGGGTGCTAGTGAAGGCACAGGGTGTTAAAAGGGAGTTCAAACAACTAACCTTTCCACCATGCAGGATACTTGTTAAGTTTAGGGAGTAAAGGATGTAAAAACTTCAGGAGTCACAGAAACAGAACAGAATCACTAGGTCCCTCCTCCCGCAGCATGTAGGAACTATAAACCCTGCTAAGAGTCACGCTCAGACAGGCCCAGCTCCCTGGACAGCTCCAACCTATCGATCTGCCTGCAGGTTATACAATGGTATTGAAATTTCCAGCTTTAGTGAACTGTTTCAACTATTCAAGGGTTTATTTGGTTTCAATATTGCTGTTGATCATTGAAGACTCAGTACAGAAACTCAAACAGGGCAGGAACCTGGAGACAGGAGCTGATGCAGAGGCCGAGGAAGAAGGCTGCTTACTGACTTGCTTCCCCTGGCTTGCTCAGCCTGCTTTCTTACAGAACCCAGGGCCACCATCCTGAGGATGGTAAAACCCACAATAGACTGGGCTTTCCCTCATCAATCACTAATTGAATTTTTTTTTCTTCAGCTGGCTCTTATAAAAGCATTTTCTCAACTGAAGTATCCTCTTTTTAGAAAATTCTAGCTTATGCCAAGTTGACATGAAACTATCCAGCACAAACACTCTAACATTTAGGCATGACAACTAGAAGGGACTGGGACTGACTGAAGGATTTAAACAAAGTGTTGTCTCACACTCGTCATGCAGAGTTTGCTAACAGAAGACCAGCTACGATATCACCCTACCAGTTTTTGGTGGACACCTTCTGTCTGGGATACAAGAGAAACCTCTTCATTCCGGGTTTGGAACATAATGGAGCTCTGTTGAAGAAGAAACTGTGGCTCTAAGTTTTGCTTACTATGCTATGATGCACAAAACAGCTACAGGAGCCTTCAGAAAATACAAGTGGATACCAGAAGGAAGATCCTCAATGGCTTTGCTGATCTGGGACACTGAACAGCGATCAGACCTTTGGAAGGACTCGAGTTAAAAAACACTAGAATATGTTAGAAATGCGCTTTCAATACTGAGAATGACAATGCCCAAAATTGTCTTTTCACAATGCATTTGGCATGTTGATGGAGGCAGGTATTCAGTCGAGGTGAGACCAGGTTGGTGTGAAGATTGAAGGGTAGTTGGTCAGAGGGGTGATTATTGATTAGTCTTACCAGATGTGACAGTTTCTATGCTTTTTATTGTATGTGAGATGAGAAGTTGGGAAGACTTTTAAAACAAAGGAGTCAGACTCACATCTTTGGCATGTATTCTGGCTTAGTCAGAAAGGATAGGGAAGAAAACCAGAAAATAAATTAGAACTTGTTATTGCTGTGATCTGACACTTTTTTGGGGAAATTTCTAGAATTCTATAGTAACTGTCTTTCTTCATTTTTCCTGATCATGCGGATGAAGCACATACTCTTTCTTTCCTCTGTACCTAGACAGATTACCGATCAGAACAGACCACATGAGTGCTGGTTTCTGTTTGTTTGTTTTAATAATACTTAATTTTATTTCAATGAATAGAGTCATTCTGACATTAGAATTATTTCCTTTATAAAATACAAATATTTGACAATTTCTTAAAGGCTAGGATGAATAGAAAAATGATTCTGTTGTAAAGAAATATTAAAAGGTTGCATTTCATTCATGCATTCACAATGGCTGTGATAGCCTACAGCATAATTGCATAAGATCAAGCCAGTAAGGATTCCAGCATGGATGAGGGAGGAGTTCATGACGTCCCACCCCTATCTGAATACCTTTCGAAATGGAGGGCCACTGTGGTAGGGAGTCAGGTTTGTTGGGGGAAGTGGTCCTGAAGGGTTGTCCATGTTCACTGGATGGCCCTGCGTTTGTGTACATTTGGACAGTTATGACTGGACTTAGTAAACTATGGAAAAGGATGAGACATGGGAAAGGAGACATGATAAGGGAAGACTGGGAGGAGCTTAATGGGAAAGAGCTAGGAATGATCAAGGTGCATTATAAATGTGTGCACAATTTTCAAATGAATAATAAGAAAAGAACAAATTCATTCCTGCCCAAATCTCTGAGTGAGACCAGAAGGAACTACAATGCTGTCTATATTGTCTTTTGTCAGGGACTGTGAATAAGATAATGTAAGGTCAGGCAACGGTTAGGTGGACTTGAAGCAGTGATGAAACAGAATGGAAACACATTTCAATAGCTAAGAGTCCAGAAATAGTGTTACTTAAGCATGGACCACAAACAAAAAGATAAAAAATGATTGTAGCAAACCTGGAAAATTGTCAAAATGCTTCCACTGCATATCAAAGTCACATAAAGGCGTTCAATACAAAGGCTACTGATACCTAGAAATAAAGAAAATGCATGTAGGCAACTTTGAGTAGGACCTGGAAGTTCCCATATAGAAACAAACGTATGGGGCTTGTGAAAGCAGACACTGGAAGCTACTAACACGGCTGGAAGTCTGTAGTGTCAAAGAAATCTCAAATCTAGGACAGAATAACCTTAGGCAGTACAAGAAGGGAAGCGCATGGAACCACATGCTGCACATACAGGATGCAGAATGTCTAACTGCAGAGGAAGCACTGCAAAGACGCAATGCTTCCAAATATTCACTGACCTGCAGCCGGCAGTGATAACGGACATTATCACTGCTCTTAGGGAGCACACCACAGTCTCATCAAGAATGCTTTTTTTAAAAGAAAGGAACCTACCAAGGCACCCAGCTGCATCCCATTTAAGGAGAGATTAATTGTACTTTGTCTAGCGCCAATCCACATTTTATAAAAAAAAATCAAGTCATGTATTACCTTTTGGTAGACCAAAGAGGGCTCCTTATAACAGACCTGAAAAACTCATCACCTGGGGATGTCATAGCTGTTACAACATAACAATGCAAATCATTCATCAAGAAATCCATTTGATGTTGGCTTGATTTAGCCTACAGTGCTTCCAGTATCAAAAAAGTGCAACACATATGCTCACATGTATTTGGTAAAACTTGCTAATGATAATGAACTATTATATTACTGGCATGTTTTTATACTACTGTATTCATTTCCATTATGTTAAAATGCACTTTGTTCATATACTAGGAAAAATGACTGAAAGAAAGCATCAGGAGAGTTCCTCAGGATACCTTCTACAGGAGGGTTCTGTGAGGATAAAAGATGGCAGTTCTGTTTAGTAGCTGACACTAAATATACTCCAGAAAGCCCAGATAGAAAGGTGAAAGACAGTGCTGTTGACGATTTTGGCTGTATTTTATGTGTAAGTGTGCATTTGTTTATGTTTGTGGGGGAGTGACTTTTATTATCTTTTGTATCCTGAAACATTTTATTTTACCATTATTATGATTTGAGAATTTCACAAACAACTACTGAATTTACATAATTTCCACCCTTTTCTTCTCCTCCATTGGTCTCCATGCCATCAACTACGGCTCAAATTCATAATCTTTACTTCTCTTGAGGGAAAAGGCTCCCAAGTTAGTTTCAACTCAGTTCCTTCTAGTTGAAATTTCTGTGTTCAGATATGTGGCACCTTCAACAAGAGGGTCTTACCTTCAAGTTCTTGGAGGCATCAAATGGCAATAGCAGTAGCCTACTGTTTGGTGGATCTCTTCGATTCCCACGACCAACAAATCAAAGGGAGATTTTCCATGCTTGGAACTTGGGACTTTGTTGAATACCCTATGACTCCTGGAGGAAATATTATCTTGCCCAATAATATAACCTTATTTAAATTACTTATATATGCATACACACATATTTATATACACAAATACATACACTAATAAATATTATGTATGTATTTAAGTAAAGATAAAATAATATATTTCCTTGTGGCTTTTTAATCTTCTTTAAAATTCTTTATCCCTCTTTCTTCCTTCTCCCTCTGTGTAGTGCTTCCTCCTCCATCCACAGACTATTAGAGCTATGTGTGAAGCAGAAGACACAAGCACAGTTGAAAGAAAAAATAAGGTTGACTTTCAACACAGATAACCTAATAATGGAAAATATACAGGTGACTTGAAGTCAGATGATGAAAACAGCAGCTTATCAACAGCTCTGGGTCTCTGGAAAGACAGTGGAACAAAAGCATTTTCATGCTCATCTACACAGCCTGTTGAGGTTTGTGTGTACTATCATAATAACTTGTAGAGATTTCAAGGTGTGGCATTTACAGTAATTACAATGGATAATACCAACAACCGTTTTCAATACCTGTTAATTTTCTTTGGTGAACTGATTATTAAAAATAAGGGTAGGGATTGCTTTCAGGATGGCTCAGTGAGCTTGCTACCAGGCCAGATAATATGAGTTCAATCCCGTGAACAAACACAATGAAAGAACTGATTCCGACAAATAATTTTCTGACTTCTGCACATAAACTGTGTCATTAATGTAGGTATACAAACATGCTTACACAGAAAATAAGCTAGTAAATAAGTAAATAAATAAAAAAACAAATAAGATCAGGGCAAACATTTGTGTAAGGCAAACTTCAGCAATAGTTGAGCTGTGTTTTTGCCAAGCATCATTTAAAGGAAAGACTAAATAGCATTGTATCTGCTATTACAATGCTAAAAAAGAAACAAATCTATTCACTATAATTCTCCTACTCTAAAATTAATTATTCCTAACTTTTTATTGGATGTTGTTTTATTATTATTTCTCTAACGAAGAAGAAACAGAATAAGGAAGCATAACTTTACTGTTTTTCACGGTACTCATTTATTATGAAGCTGCCTAATAATGATGATGCAGATATATTTAAATAAACTAAAAATCAGTTACTTGCCTATTCCAGCAGAGTAATAACTCAGATAAATCAGTTTCATTAGTTTAATGATACCAGTACTTAGATTATTTTATAAAAGTATTTTCCATTCATTAGAGTAAATGTTATTTATGTATGCATTTATATGCATATATAATTAATTATTCACATACATATTAATATTTATATTTATAACTTAAAATTTGTTTATTCGCTTCCAGAATTAGACATGAGTAAGTACAACAAAACCATGTCAAGAAAAAGCAGAGATGTATTGTCTCACATTTTCAACACCAGAAATCCAAATTTAAGTTGCCAGAATAGGCATGTTTCCTCCAATAGCTGAAATGGTAGCTTTTCTTACTTCTCTATCTGTTGGAAATCTATATTTTCCTTTTCTTATGCTTGCAGCACCTGAGACCCTGTTATCATTGTCACATGCCATCAAATGCTGGACTTTTCATTCAGTCCTCTTTTGAAAAACTGGTTGTAGAGCACTAACTGCTCACCTTACTCCAAATGAACTACGCCTTATTTTAACTAATTACAGTCTGTTTTTAAATGAAGCCAAAATCTGAAGCACTCAAAATTAGGACATCAACATACCTTTTCAGGAGCACAATTTAAGTTCTATAAACTATTTCATTCTTTTTTAAAAAAACATTTTTTAATTTCTTTATTAATTACACTTTATTCACTTTGTATCCCCCCTGTGGTTCCCTCCCTCCTACTGTCCCAATCCCTCCCTTCATCCACCCTCTGCATGCATGCCCCTCTCCAAGTCCACTGATAGGGGAGGTCTTTTTCTTCCTTCTGATCCTAGTCAATTAGGTCTCATCAGGAGTGGCTACATTATCTTCTTCTGTGGCCTGGTAATGCTGTTTCCCCCTCAGGGGGAGGTAATTAAAGAGCAGGCCAAACAGTTCATGTCAGAGGCAGTCTTTGTTCCTATTACAATGGAACCCACTTGGATACTGAACTGCCATGGGCTACATCTGTGCAGGGGTCTTAGGTTATCTCCGTGCATAGTCCTTGGTTGGAGTATCAGTCTCAGGAAAGACCCCTGTGGAATATTAATCAGCAATAAAAAACAAGGAAATCATGAAATTTGCAGGTAAATGGTGGGATCTGGAAAAGATCATCCTGAGTGAGCTATCCCAGAAGCAGAAAGATGCACACGGTATATACTCACTCATATAGACATATAATATAGGATAAACCTACTAAAATCTGTACACCTAAAGAAATTAATTAAGAGGGAGGACTCTTGCTAAAATGGTCAATTCCTATCCAGAAAGGCAAAGAGGATGGACATCAGAAGAAGGAGAAAAGAGGGAACAAGTCAGGAGCCTGACACAGAGGACCTCTGCAAGGCTCTGCCCTGCAGACTATCAATGCAGATGCTGAGACTTATGGGCAACCTTTGGGCAGAGTGCAGGGAATCTTAGGAACGAAGAGGGAAACAGTAAGATCTGGAGAGGACAGGAGCTCCACAAGGAGAGCAGCAGAACTATTTCAGTCTTAAGTTAGTAGCAGTTCATGTAGTTTCTCATAGGATAACTAGAAACATTATTTCTCCTTTTACCTTGAAAACTCCTAATTGGATTGGTAAAGAGGCTCACAATGTAACTCTTGCAGAAGGTTGCTTATAGCTAGCTGAACCTCTGACAGACCCGGTCTCTATTACATCCTCCTGGACCACGTGCAGGGAGTAAGCCCGAAACTTTAAACAGTAGAAATCACATTTTAAACAAGATCAACATCCACAAACAGAAAGTGAAAACACCTGGGTGTCCTTGGGTCATGTATCTATGTGTCTGCGTCTTAACATTTTCATCCAATCAGTGGAACTTACCCAAACTTCTTCTGGAAATGAAGAGCATGTTTCTTGAATGTAGTCCTAGAAGCTCGCTACTTTCACCTTTTTTTCCAGGTACCCAAAATTGTCTTCAAAACACTAATAAATGATAACCTATCTCTAGATTTACTTATCCCAAAAATCTTTTTTCAAAGTATAACTACCCATCCATCAGATTCTATGTGTCTCTCCTCTATACCCAATGAGTAGAAATATGTTCTCCTCTTTCTCTTTATTCTTATCTTTTGTTGGTTTTTCATTGTTATTTTTTTTTACCAATTATTATAAATTTTTTCACTTTGTATCCCAACTGTGGCCCAGCTCCCTCATCTAATACCAATCCCACACTCCCTCCCTCTACTCCCCTTATGCCCTTCCCTTAGTCCACTGATAGGGGAGGTCCTCTCCCCTTCTATTTGACCCTACCCTATCAGGTCTCATCAGGACTGGTTATACTGTCTTTCTCTGTGACCTGGCAAGGATGCACCCCCAGGGGGAGGTGATCAAAGAGCCTGTCTTTGAGTTCATGCCAGAGACAGTCCCTGCTCCTCTGACTCAGGACCCCACTAGGAGACTGAGTCTATGGGCTACATCTGAGCAGGGTTTTAGGTTATCCATGCATTGTCCTTGGCTTAGGTACCAGTCTCTGCAGGGATCCCAGGGTTCATAAGGACAGACATTGAGAAAATTCAAAGAATCATTAGGTCTTACTTCAAAAGCCTATATGCCACAAAATTTGAAAATCTAAATGAAATGGACAATTTTCTTGATAGATTCCATTTACCAAAGCTAAACCAAGAATGGGCAAATAGATTGAATAATCCTATATCCCCCAAAGAAAAAGACACAGTAATCAAAATTCTCCCTGCCAAAAAAAAGCCCAAGGCCTGATGATTTAAGCACAGAATTCTACCAGACCTTCAAAGAAAAGCTAACTCCAATACTCTTCAAACTACTCTACAAAGTAGAAACAGAAGGAACATTACAAAACTCATTGTATGAGGTCACAGTCACCTTAATACCTAAACCACACAAAGACCCCCCAAAAAGGAGAACTTCAGACCTATCTCTCTTATGAACATTGATGCAAAAATACTTAATAAAATACTCACAAACCAAATCCAAGAACACATAAAAGACATCATCCACCATGACCAAATAGGCTTCATCCCAGGCATGCAGGGGTGGTTCAAAATGTGGAAATCCATCAATGTAATTCACCACATAAACAAAGAGAAGGAAACACACACACACACACACACACACACACATGATCATCTCCTTAGATGTCGAAAAAGCATTTGAAAAAAACATCCATTCATGTTTAATATTTTGGAGAAATCAGGGATACAAGGCACATACCTAATCATAGTAAAGGCAATATTTTTATCTTTTTTCTTGTTGTTTTGTTTTGTTTGGGGAAGGCAAGTCATGGATGGGTTTTTTGTTGTCGTTTTTGTTTGTTTTCATTTTTACTTTGATTAGTGTGCTTCTCTCTGGAGCATGCCCTGATTTGACTAATGTGTTTTCTGAGTCCCCTGTAATTCCATTGTCTCTATTTGGGTGCCACTTTGTCATATCCTGCTCAGCTTTGTTCCTTGGAAACATAACTGTGTTGAGAGCGAGTGAATAACAAATACATACACATACATACGGTCATTCTGTGCTCAGGTGGACAGTGTATACTGTGATGGAGCCAGAGAGACTACAACACAACAATCTGGAACTTCAGCACATTTATTATGTACACGACAAGGGAAGGGGTTAGCAAGACTTGTGAAAAGTCTCTCTGTAGGGCTGAGGCTTCCTATGCTTTTGTCTGTCTTGTTTGGCATGTCCATTGATGTCTTCTTTATTCAGTTCATATTTTGGCCTTCGTGCTGCTGAGAATTTATGAGTATAGCATCTGATTTTCTTAGGAGACATAATCTCACATTAAACTCCCGGATGCTCTGACTCCTTTTTGAGGCGTCAACCCTACACAAAGAACTATAGGCAACTGAGGAAAATTTTTTGTTAGAAGCAGTAGTCTTCCTCACAGAAGAACACAACCATTGGTTGTCCAGTGCCAATAAGATATAAGTAAGCTTATGACATTTGAACAACTTATATTTAGGAGCACATATGAATATACTTCTTTATATAAGCATGCCATGATTTTGAAAAGGAGCAGGAGGGCTATAGGGAAGGATGTAGACTAAGAAAAGGAATGATGAAATGTTGAAGTAACATGGTAATCTCAATATTAGTATCAACAATATTTGTATCAACACTTATATCTACAGGCAAGCAATTTCAGGCTGTAAACATGCAGGAGGCAGAGCTGTAGTTGTTTATCTTTACACATAGTCCTTATTTATGTGTAAACACTGTTCTTGCACACTCTGTTGGCATTTGCATTGAATCAGAGGAAGGCTTTGCCAGCTCTCTGGACCACAGGTGTGAGGGTAGGTGAGGACAGGGTCCTGTCATTATCATGGGTTTGAGGCATCAGTCTATGACATGACTGTGCCTATATCAAACAAACATTCACTCAGGATTTTATCCATTATTTTCCTGCTCACTGGAGCCTGATTCTACCCACCACAGTTTTCATTACTGAAAACCTGTAAGAAGAGAAGTGTTATAAGCACTTGAATCATATGACAGGCTATCATGTTGTTGATGGAGAGCATAGGAAACCCTCCTCTCTAATAGGTCAGTACTTTTGTCATCTTTTATTTATCATGTTAAAGTTTATTTATTTGTTATGAATTACAGTTTATTCAATTTGTATCCCAGCTGTAGCTCTCTCCCTCATCTCCTCCCAATCCTACCTTTCCTCCTTCTTCTCCTCCCCTGCCTCTCCCCAAGTCAACTGATAGAGAAGGTCCTCCCTCCCTTCCCTCTGACCCGTTAATACAATACCTTATGATATTTAGTCATATTGGTCTTAAGAGCAATTAAAGTAAAAGCAGAAAATGTTACCTCTGTTCACTGGGATCATAAATAAGATTTGTCTTCTGTTTCCACACAAATGTCTAAGAGCATGAAAAATATTCTTCGTTCTTTATTACATGTAATATTGAAAATTTTATTCTATATATGAAAAAATTGAAATATTCCTGAACCCCATGGATATTTCATGGAACTAATACATCATAAATAGATTTGTTTTAGAAAGAAAGTTAACTGAAGATAGAAATTTGGGGTGGCTTATAGAATTTCATTCTTTTAAACTTTAGTTTTCTAAACTTTCATTTCAATATTGAAAGATTTGCTTATATAAAATGAATACATGTATTAAGAACTCTAAAAAAACACTTCGAATTGAGCATATATCACATGTCTTTCTGCTTCTGGTTTACCTCACTCAGGATGACCTTTACTATTTCCCAACATTTGCCAGCAAATTTCATGATTTCCTTGTTTTTAATTGTTGAGTAGTATTCCATTGTGTAAATGTACCACACTTTCTGTATCCATTCCTCCATTCAGGTTGTTTCCAGATTCTGGTTATTACAAATAAAGCTGCTGTGGATACAGTTGAGCAAATGTCTTTATTGAATGGTTGGCAAACATTTGGGTATATGCCTAAGAGTGGTATAGCCAGATCTTGAGTTAGTACTAATACTAATTTTCTGAAAAAATACCAGATTGATTTCCAAAGTAATTGAAAAAGTTTACATTCCCACCAGCAATGGAGGAGGGTTATCCTTTCTCCACATACTCTCCAGCATGTGTTGTCACTTGAGTTTTTTTATCTTATCCATTCTGATGGATGTGAGGTGAAATTTCAGGCTTGTTTTGATTTGAATTTCTCAAATGATTAAGTATGTTGAGCTAAACAACAAGGAGGATCCTAGGGAAAATGCTTAATCCTAATTCAGAAGGGCAAACAGGATAGACATCGGAAGTAGGAGAAGACAAGGAACAGGACAGGTGCCCTCACAGAGGACTTCTGAAAAACTGTACCATGAGGTTATCCAAGGTGATACTAAGACTCATAGCCAAACTTTAGGCAGAGTGCCAGAATCCTTATGGAAGAAGAAGAAGAAGAAGAAGAAGAAGAAGAAGAAGAAGAAGAAGAACAAGAAGAACAAGAACAAGAAGAAGAACAAGAACAAGAACAAGAACAAGAACAAGAACAAGAAGAACAAGAACAAGAACAAGAACAAGAAGAAAAACAAGAACAAGAACAAGAAGAACAAAAAGAAGAAGAACAAGAAGAGAGAAATACCTAGAGGGAACAGGAATTCCACAAAGAGAACAAAAAGCCAAAATACCTAGGCCCAGGGGGAATGCAGAGACTGATGCTCCAACCAAGGACTATGCATGGAGAGGACCTAGAGCCCCTATTCAAAGGAAACCCATAGGCTGCCTCGTTTCCAAGTGGGCTGCTCCCTAGCAACGTACACAGGGGCCGTCTCTGACATGAACTCAGTGGCTGGCTCTTTGATCACCTCCCCTTGAGGTGTGCAGCCTTGCCAGGCCACAGAGAAAGATGATGCAGCCAGCCTTTATGAGACCTGATAGGCTAGGGTCAGATAGAAGGAGAGGAGGTCCTCGCCTATCAGAGGACTAGTGAAAGGGCATAGGGGGAGAAGAGGGAGAGTGGATGGGATTGGGAAGAGATGAGGGAGGGGGCTGCAGCGAGGATACAAAGTGAATAAATTGTAATACATAAATATGTAAATTAAATTTTAAAAAGAACCCTCAAAAAATTTAAAAAAAATAAAAACAAGCAAAACATTTCTCAATCCCAGTATCGTTCTGTGCCATTACACATGAAGCCTCATACCCCTACCCTTATACATAGAACCTCAGCAGGCACAGAAGCTGCCTGTTTATATTACCTCCTCTCTCCTTTCTCTCCATAAACCTTTCCAGCAGGGTGAATGTACATTTTATTTTTATTAGGTCATAAAACTTGGTGCAATGCATTTCATCCTTTTATGAATTGTCTTGAGAACAGTTTAATTGTGTTCCGTTGTGCCTTGGTGTCAGATCTGTACTTTTATGACCTCCTCTTCTCAGTTTCTCAACTAATGAGTAACACCGTATTTCTCAAGATCTTTGTGAGTCTGAGAGCTGTAAACTCCCTGCTAGTGTGCTTAGTCTGCGTTGTGTTAACTACATATTTCAAACCGGCTCATCTGGCTGTTTTTCTCAATCTGTCATATAGTGCATATTTTGCTGTGATAAATTTCTTCATTTGTGTTCCATCGTCTGAGGAACTACACAACTAAGCAAACAGTTATTCTTAATAAAAAATAAGTATTAATTTACAAAAATTAATAAAATAATTTGTCTTTGATAGTTATCATTGTAGATTTTTTTTTTATTCCTGGTAGAAAACAAATGTCACCTACAGGAAGCAAACTCTTGTACATAATGTGATGTTATTAGAGAAAAAATATATAGTTGGGTGGTATATGAGGAAGAACTGAAGGCAAACTTGTTACAAGTAATGGTGTGAAAGGCTATGCCCTTACAAAAAAGAGTGATTGTTAGTTATTCTTGAATAAGGAAAATTTACACACATGGAAACTAAATCCATGTCATCTTACAGTTATTGATGATATTGGTATGCTTAGTTTCCTTGTCCTGTGCATGAAGCATAGATCTATTCAAGATGAATTTTCCAGGCTGCAGTGATGGCTCGGCAGGTAAAGAGCTTTCCATGTAACCATGATTCCCATCACCCATATAAAAGCTTTGTAGACTTGCATGAACCTGTCACTACAATATAAGTATTAGAGAGGAAAGAAAGACAAACCTGTCCACAGGGATTGTTGACTAACCAGTGCAGCCAAAATGGTGAACTTCAGATCCATTGAAAAGTTTTTCCTCAAAATCCATGGAGAAGCAGTTGAACAAGATAGTTTTATGTCAACCTCTGGTCTCCACAAGCATGTGCCCATAAGTGTGTATGCATATGAAAATACCACACTTGAAAAACTAATTTCATCTTTTTTGCAGAAAATTCTATATATCAGAAACTATAGGAAGAATATATATCTGAATTTCAGTGGTTAAAGGAGGCTCCAGCTCCCAAACATGGAAATACACTGGCTCCAATACTGCAAGTTAGAGTCACCTGAAGAGCACGAGGAAAGGTTGAGCTCTGCTGCAGATGAGAGTTTCATAGTTCTTGGCTGTTGACTGAGAATTCTATAACTTAAGACTCCCTGGGAGTTCCTGTTAGAAATAGTCCTTGTTCCCCTCACTTTGGGAAACCAATTGGTTACTGAGCTACCACAGGCTTCATCTGAGCGGAAGTTCTAGGTTATATCCATACATGGTCCTTGGTTGAATGTCAGTTTCAGAAAAGACCCTGTGCCCAGATATATTTGGTCTTTGTGGAGCTCAATGAAGATACCTGATAAAACAGGATCAGATTAATGGGGGGAGGTCCCCCCTATCAGTGGACTTAGAAAGGGGCACAGTGGTGATGAGGGAGGGAGGGAGGGACTGGGAGGGAACGAGGGTTCGGGGCACGGCTGGGATACAGAATTAATAAAATGTAACTGATAAAAATAAAAATAAAAAAAAGAAAGAAAATAAAATATCTAAACAATTAAAAAAAAAAAAAAAAAAAGACTCCCTGGGAGATAAAGCCGGCACAACTGCCTCAGTGAGGAGAGCAAAAGTCTGTGGCTTATCTCTCTGCTTCTACTGGAAGTAGAGGGAAAAAAACAGAGAAGCAAAAGTTAATATATATATATATATATATATATATATATATATATATATATATTATATGAACATATAGACATGTGTGTATGTGTTCCACATAGCTTTATGCTCGCACTTTTCCCCAATGTAGTCAGGCCACACTAACATGAACAATTAAAAGAGCAGAAGACATAATTCCATATGGCTGATCCCAGGGAGAACACGCTGAAGGCTGCACAAACAGGGGTGGGGCTCCTATCTGCCTGTTTCTTTTTCTTTAAGTGCAATTAACATCCAGTTAAGTATTCAGTTCCATGGGGGAAAGGAAATCATTCAGCCTAATTGCGGTTCTTTCACTTTTCTTTTCCACATACTCATTAGCAAGGACGTCATAAACACAAAGCATCGTCCTGGTCCTGGAAAGATGACTTGAGTTTTATCAAAATTTATTTCACTTTCCTGAAAAAAAAATAACTTCCTCCTAGAGAAAACTAACAAAACTAACAAACTTAACTACTTTTAAGGTTTACGTGCCTTAGATACATTGCTATTTACTGTTATTATTGTCACTTATACCACACTCTAATTTATACAATAAAATGGTTGCACTATTGATTATATTTATTTCTGCTTGGAAATTTTTAGAGAACTATTTTTAGTTCATGTACATCAGTCTGAGATACATAAAATTCTTTTGACACCATCTTTTTTACCTTAAGAAATCTTAAGACACTTAGTATGGAGGCGTCTTGTTCCATACCTCTGTTCAGTGATCCACACATGAAGATTCTCTGTTCTGAAGAATGCATCTTATTAATCAAATGACAGGAGTCTATTCCTGCTGTGCATGTCCTCAGTGTGTGTGCCTCTGACCTTCCTCTCAAGTGTTTTTCTCAATAACTTTGAGGGAATGATTGAGATCAATAGAAGAAATTGAATACATAAGAAAAGCAAGGACATAACCTGGGGAAAATTTCTGGTTGGGAAATTATTGAAACTGCCTGAGTTTTACAATCACATTGATTCTTGACACAATGGTAGCTGATAATATCACAAAATAAGGCAATGATTAACATAGAACAGTTAATATAAGTGTATGAAGAAAATCTGAGCAGATATTTCTGATAATCTTGCTAAACTCTCTAATTTACAACAACAAATAATATGCAATGTTTACAACAAAATTATTAGATTAAAGATGATCATAGACAGGAGGCCATGATGAGGCTCTGAAGTGGGAGACCATTAGAAGAAACCACATCATACCAGGATGCAAAGGGGTCAAGTTAGAAGGAACACTGGATACTCAAAATAGACTCACAAAAGGGGCCCTCAAGATTGCTCAGCTGATAAATGTGCTTGCCACCAAGCCTTGTGAGCCAAATTCAATCTGAGGAACTTACAAAGCTCCAATTCTTGAGAAAGTTTTCGGAACATTTCATCAGAAACTTTGGAGACTAGCAGTCAGTAATCTGATGTGAGGCATGTAAAATATGCCACTTTGAAAACCAGCGCGTAGCCTAGTACCTGGAATCCCTCTCCATGCAAATAAATACTCCCCAGCATCTCAGCCCCAGCCAATGGTACAGACCCACCCTGAAATCCCTCCTCACTCCCCAATGTTCATATAGCCTTTGTTCACCCCAAACACACACACACACACACACACACACACACACACACACACACACACACCATTTCACTGACTATTTTCAAAGAACTGCCATTTCACTGGGAGAGCTAAAAGAGCTGTAACACTAAAAATCTCAGAGATGCCCTGAGGGAGGAAGTGGAGTGCGGAAACACAGTTTGATGTATTCGAAATTCTGAAAGATAAAAAAGGCTCTTAGGCAAATAGTATGATTATGATGATTATGATTATAATTATATAGTCTCATATGCTCTATCGTTGGGCTATATCACTAGCTTTTTTGGATTACTTTAAAGCAGAGTATATTTAAGTTGTCTAGGCTGTCTTTGAACTAACTCTATGTTCTCAGCAGGCATTAGAAGCCTCCTATCTCTGTCGTAGAAGGTTGAATTACAGGTCCATATCACTAGGCTCAACCTGCCAAAGAAAATTATATATGCAGCAACATTTTTCTTTTTAAATTGAAGGTAAAATTGGGTTATTCCAAAATAAAGAAGTGACCAGGATATCTCCACAACTACACTCACCCAACAAGAACACTGAATGGAGTCCTGCAAGGTAGAAATCCCTAGAGCGGGCAGTAACTAGAAAAAAGAAAAGAAGATTTCTGCAAGGGTACTTTCATTAAAACCTATTAATTATCAAATAAGCCATCAAGAAATTAAATTAAAGAAATCACTGCCACCTCTTTAGAAGAAAGAATGATGGTAGAAGCACACTGTGGCTATAAAGCAACACATTGTTAAAACTATATGGAATGATAAATTCCTAGAAACAGATACAAAGACTAAATTATGAATACATAGAACATTGAAATAAACCTATAATAAGTAAGAAAAGTTGAATCTCTAATAAAATATATCCCAACAAAGAAAAACCCCAGACACAATGGTCTCATTCTTTAGTTCTTGATTGCAAAGACAGACAGTGATACTGAAAGAGGTTGGGATAGCTTGTAAGAGCATTTGTTCTTTTAGAGGAATAGGGTTTGATTCTCAGCACCCACGTGGTGTTTCACAGCCATATGTTACTAAAATCCCAGAGAATCTGATGCCCTGTTCAGGTGTCAGCTGGCACCATACTCTTTGATGGTAACATACTTCCATACAGGCAAAACATTCATACATAAAACATAAATAAAAAAATACTATGAGAAATGCTAACTAAATATTGATGTTCCATATAAACATTATAAAAAAGACACTTTATTTAAGCACAGAAAATTGAATTTGAAACTGTATTCAATTTAGTTTTAGCTATGTTACATTGGGATATAGTCTAGTATCAAAGAAGGTTTCACTGTAGGGAACAAAAAAAATGATCTATGTAACTTCCACATTAATAAAATAATATGAAAGTTATCATTAAATTAATTCAGAAAAAACAATTGACAAAGTTCAAAGTGTTTTATGGAAAAGTAATAGTTAGAGTTAGAAAAAAATTATCTATTTAAAAAAGAGATGTGGGGTGGCGAGCCAAGATGGCGACTAGCACCCACAGTTTCTGAGCTGTGGAAGAGCTGAACACCTGAGTGGGTGAGTAGAAGGACTTCTGAAGCCAGAGAAACAACAGAGAGGCTTTCTAAACATCAGGGAACATCGCATTAGGTGAGAACTTTGGTCTCGGGTCACCCGTGGACTTGTTTGGGGAAGGAGAGAAATGATCCTTTGATCTCCTGGCACTCCCCTTTCTCAGACCTCCCTCCTCCCCAGCACAGCCAGCTCACAGAGAGTCTCAGCTCAGAGCTCACAGCCTGGGGTCTGCAGTTGCTTAGATGGAGCCTCTAGCCCCTTAGCAGCAACCCAGAGGTACCAGTCCTGGAGTCCCAGACTCTCGGCACCATCTTCCCAGGGCCACAGGTCTGCTAGCCGCCATACTGGCTCCACAGGGTTGCCCAGCCACTGACTGAATGGCCTGCCCAAACCCTCAGAGACAGATAATTTGCTATATACCCACCAAAGCCCAACAGGCCCACCATACAAGCTAGGCAAACCAGGCGCTGGGCCTGCCAGGCCTGGAGAACACAGTGGGGGGGGGCACCCAGGACTTCCCAGAAGGCATCTCATCCCAGTCTCCAGCTGCAGTAGGACTTTCTAACCTGGCTGCTGTAGAAGCTCTGAGCTGGCAGAGCACATCAGTCCTCCTGTGGACCAAGCAGAGCCAAACCAGAGAGCAGAGAGCCCAGATACCCCAATCCCTGCCTATGTGACCTGCTTAAGAGTGAATACACACTTGAGTGTCTGCAGAGCCCCAGATTGAGGATCCTTCTAAAATAGAAGCCAGGCATCGGACACCTCTCATACACATACCCACTGTGGGAAAGAGAGGGTCACTTGGGACATTGAAGCACCTGTTCTGCCATTCCAACTGAGGAGTTAAGGCAGTTAATGCTGGAAATTGCACAGCAACCACCAAGAGTGCCTACTAGTGAGAATGAGGTGTGAGCCTGCATTTGCCCTTCTACGCCTGCATACTTTCCTCCCACAGGTACAGGTAGTGCACCAACACACACACTGAGGCTGCAGGACCTCTCTCAGCTTCCTGAAGAACTCTCCAGACACAAGAGAGAGACAGTACCAGTCTGAACTGCAGAATCCAGAAACAGGGAAGGTTTCAGATGAGCCAATGGACTGGGGTAGACGAAACAACACGTCCAACATAAATCAGGACATCATGACTTCACCAGCAACCGCTAAAATTGATGAATACTTCAATTCATCAGAAACACAGGCAAATTACTTTAAAGCTATGCTTACCCAAATATTTGAGGCTCATAAAGAGGAAACAAGCAATTCTCTCAGAGCAATAGCATACAAATTCAGACAGTTAAAGATCAAATGAACAAATCTATCAAAGATTTAGCCAGTCATTTGGAGGCAAAGAAAGAGGAAATGGACAAAATTCTTAAAGAAACACAGGCAAATATGGCCAAACAAATAGAGGCACAAGTAGAGATATAATTAGTGGCATATAAAGAGGAAATGAACAAAAAAAAAAATAGAGATCATCGTAGAGAGACAGGAATCCACATTCAGATGAAGGAAATGGTGCAAGGCATGGAAACAGAATTGGAATCAATAAAGAAAACACAAACTGAGAAATCCCTGGAACTGGAGAACTTGGAGAAAAGATCAGGAACCACAAAGGTAAGCATCACCAATGGAATAAAAGAGATGGAACAGAGAATCTCTGGAGCTGAAGATACACTGGATGAAATTGATACTTCTCTCAAAGAAAAAGTAAAATCAGAAAAATCCCTAGCACAAAATATCCAAGAAATCAAGGCCATGAAAAGACGAAATTTAAGAATAATAGGAATTCATGAAAAAGAAGACATCAAGATCCCCAAGGTCAAGAAAATATTTTCAAGAAAATAATAGAAGAAAATTTTTCCAACTTAAAGAAAGAAATGTCCATAAATATACAAGAGGCCTACAGAACAGCAAATAGACTAGACCAGAAAAGAAACACATCACGTCACATCATAGTCAAAACACTAAATCTACAGAACAAAGAAAGGATATTAAAAGCAGCAAGGGAAAAAGGCCAAGTAACATATGAAGGTAGACCTATCAGAATCACACCGGACTTCTCATCAGAAACTATGAAGCCAGAAGGGCCTGGGCAGATGTCATGCAGACTCTAAGAGACCACGGATGCCAACCCAAACTACTATACCCTGCAAAGCTTTCAATCAACATAGATGGAGAAAACAAAACCGTCCATGACAAAACTAAATTTATGCAATATCTACACAGCAAACCAGCCCTACAGAAGATACTAGAAGGAAAACTCTAATCCAGTGAAAACAACTTCCTCCAAGAAAACATAGCATACAGATAATATCCCAACAAAAATTTAAAGAAAACAAGCAATGAAACACAGTAAAACCACTGGCTCCAACACAAAAGGAACTAATGTTCATTGGTCACTATTATCTATCAACATTAATGGACTCAACTCTCCAAAAAAAAAAAAGACACAGACTAACAGAATAGATGCAGAAACAGGATCCAACATTCTGCTTCATCCAAGAAATGCACTTCTGCAACAAAGACAAACACTACCTCAGAGTAAAGGGCTGGAAAAATGTCTTTCAAGCTAATGGACTCAGAAAACAAGCTGGGGTAGCTATCATAATATCTAATAAAATAGACTTTTAAGCAAAAATAATAAAAAAAATGCAGAGGGGCACGACATTCTCATCAAAGGAAAAATCCAAGAGGACATCACAATTCTGAACATCTATGCCCCAAATACAAGAGCACCTACATTCATAAAGAAAACATTATTAAAACTCAAATCACACATCAATCCCAAAACATTAATAGTGGGAGACTTCAAAACCCCACTCTCTAAAAGGGACAGATCATCTAGACAGAAGTCTGATAAAGAAATAAAGGCACTTCCAGGGGTCCTAAATCAAATGGAACCAACAGATGTCTACAGAACTTTCCACCCAAACTCAAAAGAGTATACCTTTTTTTCAGCACCTCATGGAACCTTCTCCAAAAGAGACCATATAGTTGGTCACAAAGCAAGTCTCAACAGATATTAGAGGACTGAAATAATCCCCTGTATTCTATCTGACCACCATGGACTAAAGTTGTACCTCAACAACAATGGAATTAGAAAAAAACCTACAAACACATGGAAACTGAACAACTTGCTACTCAATGACAGCTGGGTTAAGGAAGAAATAAAGAAAGAAATTAAAGACTTCCTAAAATTCAATGAAAATGAATATGTAACATAAGCTAATTTATGGGACACAATGAAAGCAGTGCTCAAAGAAAAATTCATAGCACTAAGTGCCTTCAAGAAGAAATTTGTGACATCTCATACAAGCAACTTAATG
>REGO01000736.1:633960-644300 GCA_010120015.1 Rhombomys opimus | reverse complement strand
GTAGGCTTCATCCCAGGCATGCAAGGGTGGTTCAACATACGGAAATCCATCAATGTAATCCACCACATAAACAAACTGAAGGAGAAAAACCACATGATCATTTTCTTAGATGGATAAAAAGCATTTGACAAAGTCCAAAACCCATTCATGTTTAAAGTCTTGGAGAGATCATGGATACAAGGCACATACCTAAACATAGTAAAGGCAATATACAGCAAGTCTATAGCCAACATCTAACTCAATGGAGAGAAACTTAAATCAATCCCACTGAAATCAGGGAAAAGACGAGGCTCACCACTCTCTCCATATCTCTTCAATATAGTACTTGAAGTTCTACCTAAAGCAATAAGACAACTAAAGGAGATCATGGGGATACAAATTAGAAAGGAAGAGGTCAAAGTGTCACTATTTACGCAGATGATATGATAGTATACATGAGCGACCCCAAAATTCAACCAGAGAACTCCTTCAGCTGATAAACACCTTCAGCAAAGTGGCAGGATACAAAATCAACTCAAAAAAAATCAGAAGCCCTCCTCTATACCAAAGACAAAAAGGCTGAGAAAGAAATAAGGGAAACAACACCCTTCACAATAGCCACTAATCACATAAATTACCTTGGGGTGACTCTAACCAAGCAAGTGAATGACCTGTTTGAAAAAAAGCTGTAAGTCTCTGAAGAAAGAAATTGAAGAAGATATCAGAAGATGGAAAGATCTCCCATGCTCAAGGATTGATAAGATTAACATTGTGAAAATAGTCACCCTGCCAAAAGCAATCTACAGATTCAACGCAATTCCTATCAAAATACCAACTCAATTCTTTACAGACCTTGAAGAAAAATTCTTAACTTCATATGGAGAAACAAAATACCCCAAATCTCCAAAACAATCCTGTACAACAACAGATCATCTGGAGGTATCTCCATCCCTGATCTCAAGCTGTACTACAGAGCAATAGTAATAAAAACTGCATGGTACTTGCATAGAAACAGAAAGGAGAATCAATGGAACCAAATAGAAGGCCAAGAAATAAACCCACACACCTATGAATACTTGATTTTTGACAAAGAAGCCAAAACCATTCAATGTAAAAAAGACAGCATCTTCAACAAATGGTGCTGGTCCAACTGGATGTTGACATGCAGGAAAATAAAAATAGATCCATATTTATCACCCTGCACAAAACTAAAGTCCAAGTGGATCAAAGACCTCAACATAAAACCAGATACTCTAAATTGGTTAGAAGGAAAAGTGGGGAAGACCCTAGAACTCATTGGCACAGGAGACAATTTCCTGAACAGAACACCAAAAGCACAGGCTCTAAGAGCAACAATCAATAAATGGGACCTCATGAAACTGAAAAGCTTCTGTAAAGCAACAGACACTGTCATTGAAACAAAATGACAGCCTACAGACTGGGAATGGATCTTCACTAAACCTATATCTGAGAGAGGGCTGCTATCCAGAATATATAAAGAACTAAAGAAGTTAAAAAGCAATAAATCAAGTAACCCAATTAAAAAACGGGGTACGGAGCTAAACAGAGAATTCTCTGTAGAGGAATATAGAATGGCAGAGAAACACTTAAAGAGATGCTCAACATCCTTAGCCATCAGGGAGATGCAAATCAAAACAATACTGAGATCAAACCTTATAGCCATCAGAATGGCTAAGATGAATAACTCAAGTGACAACACATGTTGGAGAGTTTGTGGAGAAAGGGGAGCCCTCCTCCATTGCTGGTTGAAATGTAAACTGGTACAACCACTTTGGAAGTCAACCTGGTGCTTTCTCAGACAATTAGGAATTATGCTTCCTCAAGATCCAGCTATACCACTCCTAGGCATATACCCCAAATTTGCTCAAGTACACAACAAAGACATTTGCTCAACCATGTTTGTAGCAGCTTTATTCGTAATAGCCAGAACTTGGAAACAACCCAGATATCCCTCAACGGAGGAATGGATACAGATATTGTGGTATTTTGCACAATGGAATACTACTCAGCAATCAAAATCAAATTGAGAAAATCATGAAATTTGCAGGCAAATGGTGGGATCTAGAAAAGATCATTATGAGTGAGGTATCCCAGAAGGAGAGAGACACCCATGGTATATACTCACTCATATGGTCCTATAAGATATGATAAACATAATGAAATTTATACACCTAAAGAAGATAAACAAGAAAGAGGACCCGAGGTAAGATGATCAATCCTCACTTAGAAAGACAAATGGGAGGTACATTGGACATAGGAGAAAGCAAGTAACAGGACAGGAGCCTACTGTAGAGGGCCCCTGAAAGACTCTACCTAGCAGTGTATCAAAGCAGATACTAAGAATCATAACCAAACCTGTGGCAGAGTGCAAGGAATCATATGAAAGTAGGGGGAGTTTGTATGATGTGGAAAGTATAGGAGCTCCACAAGGACCAAATATATCTGGGCACAGGGGTCTTTTCTGAGACTGACACTCCACCAAGGACCATGTATGGATATAACCTAGAACCTCTGCTTGAATGAAGCCTGTGGTAGCTCAGTACCCAACTGGTTTCCCATAGTAAGTGGAACAGGGACTATTTCTGACAGGAACTCAATGGCAGGCTCTTTGACCTCCCCGCTCCTCAAGGGAAGAGCAGTCCTGCTAGGCCATAGAGGAGGACTTTGCAACAGGTCCTGAAGATATCTGATAAAACAGGACCAGATGAAATGGAAGAAGATCCTCCCCAATCAGTGGATTTGGAAAAGGGCAGGGAGGAGATGAGGGAGGGAAGGAGGGTTTGGGAATGAGGGTGGGGGATACAGCTGGGATAAAGAGTTAATAAAATGTAACTAATTATAATAATAATAATAGTAAAATTTTAAAAAATATCCATGCATTTATAAAAAAATAAAATAAAAAAGAAATGTATGGCAAACGGTAAATATTTTCTATGGTAAATTATTGAACAGTTTTCATCTTAGACAAGAAATAAGAAAAAAGATTTTTACTCCTAATAGTAATCTTTTCTATTGAACTAATTGATAAAAGACACTCAAACAGCTAAAGAAATAATGTGATACATCTGACCTCCAATAGTTTGATTTTAGATGTAGAAACATTGAAGGTTCAATATTAAAGCTCTTGTAACTACAAAATAAAATCATCAAACTGTATTACAGAAAGTTAGAATGCAAATTAATTTCCACACACCAATCATAAATAAACTGAAGAGAATATTCTACAGCTTGATTTAGAATACCATCAATGCAAATGGAACACATAGACATTAACTAAATCCAAAAGGCAAGGGCTTGAACATAAAACCTACAAAGAAGATATAACTGAAATAGTTCATTTTCATGGATAAAAACTTTAAAAAATAAAACCACTGAAGCAACCTAAAAGTCTAATGACATGACTGTAAAATATCAGAACTCCCTCCCCAAATATATTTAAAATATATAAATGTCATTTAAATGTTCAAACAACCGCAATTAGCAAATAATCTTGAAAATTAAGATAACTAGGAGACATGCTATTTACCATTACAAGGCTGTAGAAATCTTGATGATGCTATTGTCATAGATAAAAATATATATATGAAATAAAATACAGACTTAAAAAATAGCTCTGTGCCCTAAGTCAAATCTTCGTGATGATGCTACCTCAACTTCATGGACAAGGGACAATCTTTCCAAAAATCTGTACTGGCAAAAGAAGCACCAGTGGTAGTTGGAGAGAACGAGTGAATTGCGCCCTTACTAACATCTTATAAAGAAGGTAACTCAAACAGGAGCAAAGATATAAAACCCTGAAACTCTCAGTCGTCACATGGGAATTGGATAACATCACAAGCTTGAACTATGCCATGACTTGCGGAATTTTTTAATTTAATTTTACTCATGTATTTATTTATAACAATGTATTCACTGCTGTAGCCCCCTCCCTCATCTTCTCCCAGTCCCATCCACCTTTCCTCTTCTCCCCCTATGCCCTTTTCCTAGTCTACTGATAGGGGAGGACCTCCTCCCCTTCTATCTGATTATAGCCTATCAGGTTTCATCAAGGCTGGCTGCATCATCTTCCTCTGTAGCCTGTTAAGGCTATACCCTACAGGGAGAAGTGATCAAAGAGCTAGCCACTGAGTTCTTGTCAGAAATAGCCTCTGCACCCCTAACTTGGAGATCCACTTGGAAACTGAGGAAGTAATGGGCTTCCTTTGAACAGGGGTCTAAGTCCTTTCCATGTGTGGTCCTTAGTTGAATTACTGTTCTCAGAAGTCCCCCTGGGACCAGGTATTTTGGCTCTGTTGTGGCACTTTATTTGTGATGTTTTGAAATCAAGTATTGTGGTACCTCTAGAATCTTTCTTTATGCTAAAGATTGTTTAGCATATCCTAGGCCTTTTGTGTTTTCATATTAATTTTAAGAGTTTTTTCCAGTGATAAGATTATCATGGTATGTGTATATACATACATACATACATACATACATATATGGATGTGTTATATACAGATGTGTACATATATAAGGATGTGTATGTATATACATGTATACACATTTGTTTCTTGAGGCTGGGTTTTTCTGTGTAACGGTTCTGAGTGCCTTGGAATTCTCCTTTAAACTATTCTGGCCTTGAACTGATAGCCATCTGCTTGAATCTGTCTCCTGAGTACTGTGATTAAAGGCATGCACTGCCACCTCCCAGAACAAAACGGTTTGTATTTTTGTGATTATAATATAATAACAATATTTCTTTCTTCTCTTCTTTTTCCTTCCTCCATAGCCTCTCAACATAACCTGCTTTGTTCCCTTTAATGGCCTTGTGTTTCTTAATTGTTATTACATGCATATATGTGCATGTGCATACAAAAACATTTTTAATATGCCCTCCTCAGTCTGTGTAGTGCTAACCTGTATGTATGTTTTCAGGGCTGACCACTTCGTATTGGATAACACACTGATTGGTTCTTCTCTTGGGAAAACTGTTTTCCCCTGATCAGCATTTAGTTGCCTGTAGTTCTTGAGTAGGGTTGAGGACTCCTGAGAATTTCCCCATCTGCTCTTGCAATTCTTTGTTTTGTCCTTGTTTAGCTTATTTTTAAGCCTTTGTGATGGTGAAACTTTACAGATATGGCTTCTGACACTGCTGGAACCTAATGAAAACCTAAAAGTTATCATCAGTTATTTAAGCACCTTAATCAGTATGAATTCTGCTCATGTAAGGATATGGGAGTCTTTGATCTAATGTCTTCCTCTGGAATTCTAAAATGTTTACTCTAGATGTTAATAATAACATTATTAAGTTTGTACCTAGAAAATTCATTATTTTTATTTTGAAGGTGTTATAATGGATGGCCTCTTTTTCAAGGACTTTGTTATTGCTATTTAGAAGTGGTATGAACTTGTACATTGTTTAGAAATAATTGCATTTATAATTACATTTATTGCTTTGTTTATTTGTTTATTCTTGTTTATGGATGTGTGTATCATGGTATGCATATAAAAGTGGGCAGATAACCCTAGAGTGGATTCTACCATGTAAAATGCAGAAACGAAACTCCAGGCAGCTGGGTGGCATATGTCTTCATCCTTTGAACCATATTTCTAGCCCTATACTTATTTCTTTTATCTTGCTGTTTTCTGAGTATTTATCATATACAACAGTTTTGTCATAGAGTGTTAAGTTTATGGATATTAAATACAGAATGTGAATACTGAAAATAGAAACTAATTGGTTTTATGCTAGCCTATGTGTTTACATTTTAGTCACTTACCTGATTACTCTGCCTGTCATTTCAAATACTATACTGAACAAGAGTGGGGAAAAGTGAACTATGTGGCCATGCCCTTGATTTTAAAGGAAATACTCTTAGTTTTCTTTCCTATAAGTATATGTTATTAGTTTTACTTATTTACAACTTTTATGTGTTTGAGGCATGGATATTCAAGGTTTTTCAATTTGGGGATATTGAATATTTTCAATATCTTTTTCTTCCCGTACTAACAAAGCCCATGCACATTTTGTCCTTGATTTATCTGTGTTCCCTGCTGCATTTATTGGTTTGAATGCATTGTAAGTTCCTTGTGTCCTTGGTATAAAACCCATTTGATCATAGCCATTTGATCATAGTCTTTTTAGTGTGCTGCTGAATCTGTGCTCTGAGGATTTTTACTGAGAATTCTCAGTAATTAAATTGGTCAATAAATCTGTAAAATACATCTGTTATCATTTATTCAATTTATATTTTGGCAGTAGTTTGAGGAACACTAATGTTAGTTAATCTTTAGGAACACTGATGTAAGGTAATATTTAAAGATCTCATAGAATTCAGCAGTTACACCAGTAACATGAACTCAGTGGCTGGCTCTTTGGCCACCTCCCCCTGAGGGGTGAGCAGCCTTGCTAGGTCACAGAGGAAGACAATGCAGCCAGTCCTGATGACTCCTGATAAGCTAGGGTCGGAGGAGGACCTCCCCTATCAGTGGACTTAGAGAGGGGTTTGGGAGGAAATGTGGGAGAGTGGCATAAGAGGCTCAGATATGGGAGGAAGAATGAAACTTCAATTTCTCTTAAAGAATAATCAAAGAGAAAAGTGTTGTTGTATGTGAATTCGAATATGTATGATGATGAAATTAGATCACACACATTCTGGAGAACTAAAAGTTGCAATAGAGTTAATTTCAGCAGGATTTTCCCTGGGCCAGCTTAAGTGACCTATGAAGGAAGCATACTGTAGCTATCTTACTTGTAACACGATTCAGGAGACAGTAAATTGGAAACTATTCCATGTGCAACAATGTTTCTTCAATTGCTCTAAAATTATTTTGCCAATCAAATGAAATTACCCAACAATTTATAGTCACTGACAGATAGTTACATCAAATCAGAACAGATGCATCATTCTGGAAACATAATCATCCATTCCCTCTTATCCAGAGGATGTATGTAATAATTGAGAGGGCTGATCTGCATAATGAGATCTCTGAAGAGTGTAACAGAAAAAAATGAGTATTTTTGCTGATGCTCAAGTCTTTGATTTTATTATAAGGCATTTAGTATAGTAATACAGAGCCACATATTTCTGAAAATACATTTAAAATAAAATACACCCTCCACAAAGGATTTTAATTCACTCTAAATATTTGATTGGCTATATGAGAGTATTTTGTCATGTTCAGAGACAGTGTCATAGTGGCCTTCAATTCTCTGTATAACTCTGGAAAACCAAGAAGTTAAGGCACTATTGTGTCTATGTCTTGACCCCTGGGATTACAAGGTATGTGCCGTCATGTCCAGTGAATTTCATTTGTTTTCATACACACATTAGCATAAATGATATTAGGCTATTTAAATTTACTACCCTTATTTAAAATTTTCTTCCATATTTATTCATTCACAGCTTTAATGCCTATCAATAGCATTAAAGCATTTAACCTTTTTTTCACACGTAAGTCTACAAATTACCAAAAAAGGTCATAAGCACTTATTCAAGTTACTGTTTATGTACAAGTGGTGTTTTGTTCAATCAGATAAAACCATACTCGGTATTTTTAAAAACATGCACCATTTACTATTTTTAGTGCATGGCTTCTCAAACTTTATTTTAAAAGAGATGATATCACAATTTATTTTCTAATGGCAAGAATAGCCTGAAAACTTTTTATTCAAGTTCTTGACAATGTGTAAAAATATCATTTAACTATTAATATTGTTCATCCGGATAGCTCAGGAGGTAAAGACCCTTGCTGCCAAGCCTGACAACCTGAATTCAAGTCCAAGGGCACACATGATTGAAGGAGAAAACTCATTTCCACATGTTCTCTAATGTTCACGTTCATGTCCTGGTTTGAACATACACACACACACACACACACACACACACACACGCAGGGCATATGCAGTTGCATAACACACACAGACATATTTACAAAGTAAATATATGCATTAAAAACATAAAGAACAGTCATTATTGCTGACATTAAAGTGTGATTCTAGAAAGTTGTAGACGGAGCCAACATAAATCATTGTATAACAAAACCACATTCACACACACACAAAACCTTTGTGATGTAGAACTTGCCTAATGTGTTTTTTACATTTGTGTACCCTCTATGGCTTCACAGATCAGTTTCGTCTAGTAGATTGTCATTTGAAGATATTTATTGAAAAACTGCATTAAAAAATTGGCATCAGGTTTAAAATGCAGTTTCTCTGTGCTTTGTGGTTGAACTCTATATTGTCCTCCTTTGTCTTCTTCCCTCTGTTTGGATGGTGACTTATTCCGTGCTCAGCACATATGTGCTTTTTCTGTGATTCATCCATTAGTCACATAGTAGCTATCTTGCTTATCAGATGTACTGCTTGGGTATTTTGGCCCTGTGTATCTATGTATTTAAAATTCAACACTCTCAGATTTAGGCTTGCCTTGCAGATCTTGGAACACGTGTATAGATGAGAACAGGCTCTCAGACAGATACATAGACAGTACCAATTGTGCTTCTTTTATTATTACTTTCCATGTAATTTTTAATTTTGAAATAAGTAGTTGGTAATTTCCCCTGTATATTTCTGACCCTTTATTGATCTATTTTCATTCATTGGTAAGGACTTCCATATATTAATATCAGCCATTTGTTATCCAAGCATCAGTTCTGTGGTTAAATCATTTATTTCATTTCTCACTCAGTGCAGTTGCCGTTTTTCTGAGAAGCTCAATTTTTTTTTGAGTAGCTCAATTTTAATGGTAGAAATATTCATGCTTTCGCATACTTGCCCAGTAATCCACACTTGCCTGGGACTTGCCTCAGCTCTTCCTTTGTGAACCATGTCAGTAATTACCTAATACAATAGTAAATGTCTTCAGAAGTAATTCAAGGTCATGCAGAGTCTAAAGTTTTGCATGAACTAATCCCATACTAGAATGGGATTAGTTCATGCAAAACTTTAGAAAATATAAAGGTATAGAAGAGGCTATGAAGGAACAGATGTGAGCTTCAACTGCCAAGATCCTTTTTCTTTCTAAATGATAACATAGTAATTTGATATTTAAATTCACCAGTCTTTTTAGAATGATAAAGGCAAATAGATAGGGAAAATTTCCTTAGGTCTCTCTTTTGCCTGTGTCTCAGTACAATGGCATTTCTATTTTCTTGGTGTGAGTCTAGTTTAATTCCACCCAATAATGCTCCAAAAATGATTTCAACTTTGCTCTATTCTTGATTGAAATAAAGAAATGTTTAACATGACTTTCAAATTTAGTAAAACAGATGTAATAAACAATAATTATTCCACACATTTTATCATTGCACTCTGTTTTCTTTTATGACTATTTATAAATCTACCTTAATATTGATAATATATCCCTTTGTCATGAATGCCAAACTTGAACTCTAGGTAAAGGATAGTGCTATTTAACATCCTCTTAAAAATATACAAATGTGCACTATTTTGAGTGAGAAAGGACATTAGAACAAAACAGACCCAGCAAAAGTAACTGGGGGTGGGGAGTGGGAAGGCTCTCTAGTTTTGTAGCATCCTGAAGCAATCTAATGATCTTTTAGAAGAGATAATCTCACTTGAGAAAATACCACCACCCAATTAGCCTGTGAGCAAGACTGTGCTACATTTTCCTGATTGTGGGAGGGCTCAGCTTACATGGTCAGTACTGCTGCTAGTTACCAGAGTGCTGTACCATAGCAGGTTGAACAACCCGTGAGGAGCACAGCCAGTAAGCAGCACTAATCTATGGCCTCTAAATTAGCTCCTGTCTCCAAGTCGTTGGCCTGCTTGTGTTCATGCCATGACCTCACTTGGTGAAGAGAAAAATACACACTGCTGGTAGAAATGTAGACCTTTTATGTCACTATGACTATTCTGTGAAGGTTACTCATCAAACTACAACGAGAATTACTATATGACATGAAGATGCCAGGCTTGAGCATAAACTTAAAATAGTAAGAGTTTTCAGCTAGTTTCATATCTATGTTATTGTGACACTATTAACAGTGCCAAAGCCTGGAAATAAGCCCATGTGTTCATCTTCAGACGAATCACTGAAAAACTATGGCATATATTCATAATGAATGGTTATCAGTCATCAACAAAAATACGATGTCATTTATAAGAAAATGGGCAGAGTCTGAGATAATTTTAAGAAAAAACCAGATGTAGTGTCCTGTGTAGAATCTCAGTTTTAAAAGTTACTACACAATGAATAGAAATGGGGGTTATAAACAAACAGGTGTGGACTTATAGGAAATATTATGAGAAGCCTTAACCCCCTCGTTGGAATATCCTGCATCAGTTCTAGAACTAGCAGTGGTGGTTTCCGAAGTCTGAGTAGGTTCAGGAGACC
>REGO01000736.1:593059-631310 GCA_010120015.1 Rhombomys opimus | reverse complement strand
AAAAAAAGATCAGAAAGAAGGAGAGGAGGACCTCCCCTATCAGTGGACTTGGGGAGAGGCATGCATGCAAAAAGGGGGGGAGGGTGGGACCGGGAGGGGAGGACGGAGGGACTTATGGAGGGATACAAAAGGAATAAAGTGTATTTAATAAAAGTTAAATAAAAAATAAAAAAAGTAATACAAATAAATAATATTATTATCTTTATCTCTTACTAGATCTTAGCCATTTATAACATGAAATTAAACTTCATTCAGATTTTTGATAGTGCAGTTCCTGGTACACTGAAGTGTGTGCTATGGGCTGGGTGTTTTTAAATGTTTTGTTTTGCTTTACTTCTTATAATAAGAATGTGAATAAATGAAATGCAAATGTAAAAAAAAAGTTACTATAAAAAGACAACCTAAAAGAAATAGATGAAATTTTACAGGATTATAAAAGCATCAGGTGGAGGAGAGAGAGGTGAAGAGAATGTTTGCAAACCAAATATATTTATAACAAAATTATGCATGTGGAAATACCACAGTGAAGCACATTGATATATACAACTACATGTACAGAAATTCGGGAAACAACACCCTTCACAATTGTCACAAAGGATATAAAGAACCTTGGTGCAACTCTAACCAAGCAAGTCAAAGACTTGTATGAAAAAAAAAAAAAACTTTCAGTCTCTGAAGAAAGAAATAGAAGAAAACAGAAAATGGAAAGATCTCCCATGTTCATAGCTTGGCAGAATTAACATAGTAAAAATGACCATCTTACTAAAAGCATTAAACAGATTCAATGCAATTCCCATCAAATTACCAACACAATTCTTTACAGACCTGGAAAGAAAAATTCTCAATTTCATATGGAATAACCAGAAACCCAGAATTGCTAAAACAATCCTTTACAATAAAAGATCTGCAGGTATCTTCATCGTTAATCTCAAGATGTACTATAGAGCAGCAGTAATAAAAAACTGCATGGTACTGACATAGAAACAGAATGATGGATCAATATAATTGAATATAAGTCCCAGAAATAAACCCACACATTTAGGGACACCTGATTTTTGACAAAGAATCCAAAACCATACAACATAATGAAATGAGACTTGTATCCTTAAGAATACTAAATAGCGTATTCATAATTAGTATATTGCTTTATTGCGAGAATGACCACAAGGAAAAGCTTTAAAATATGATCTTATGACTTAATTACTAAGTTTTATAAAATTTTAATTAAAGTGTTCCAACTTTTCACTTTTTACTTGTTCTAATTATGATAGATGTGCATGAACAATTGTTCATACACACATACACACATACAAGAATTAAAACTATTTTATGAGTTTCAAACTGGATTATTTTGATGAAACTATGTTAATAAAGGGATAAAAGACTCTAAAATGATAAGTCAAAACTAATTAAGGTTTTTAGTATTTAATTTTAAATATAGCTATATAATTATATAACAACAATGTTAAATACTAGGAAATTAATGTTACATTTAACGTTTCTAATTAAATGATTAGGCAATAAACATTCTAAGTGGTAATATGGAGATAGTAAAGCAAGTCAAATTACCTTCTGAGGAGAGACAGAGTGACAAATATTGATCTGTTTAGCATGCTACTTGAGTACTACAACATAGAAATTCTGAGGAGTCCAAGTTAAGTGATAATTATAAATTATAATTTTAAACTGAGAAAAGTTTTTGTTGAAAGGGATTTGAGGAACCTCTTTTAGTAGGTATATTCATTTCCTTGTCTAAACTGTTTACCTTTTTCACAGTTTCTCATCATTTTTTTTCAGTTTCTCTTCTATTATTGATTAGTTTGTATGTTATTATGATACATATATATATATATATATTACCACCCAGTACCTCTGCTGTCATAATATCTGTTTTTTAATATATTTTATCTTGTTTATTAGTAGAATTTACTTCAATATATGTGTTTCTAATTTTGTGTCTGTGTCTGTCATTCATAATGTTCCAGGTTCTCTATTCATAGACAGCAGTTTAAATTCATGAGTTAGGGCATATAATTCACCCATCTTACCCACTGTCTTCAGCAATGCCATGTATTTTGTTCCTGTGCATGGTTTGTTTACAAATTGTGGTTAAACTTCTGATATAATCACCACTACCTAGGCAAGAAATCCTCAGCTAAGAGATTAAGATAGCATTTACCTACGTCTCTGAAGTGGAGAGAGAGGGAAATAGAAAAACAACAACAACAACACCTGTACTGAGGCTGGGATACTGACAAAAATGTGCTCTTGAACATGAAGTATGGATTTTCACAAAGGCTGTGCTACATGTGGCTCAAAATACTTAGTCCAGAGAATATTTCAACCTAAAGATAATGTGGGTCTTCTCCCAGAAAGAGAAATATGATATGTATCACTTGTGTTTAGATATTAGCCATTAATATCCAAATGAAAACCAAGCTACAATAAGTAGAGCCGGAGAGATCAGGCATTAAGAAAGGGACTAGGGGGACACATGGATCTTCCTGGGAGGGGAGAAAATAGAACAGATTTTGTGGGTGGACCGGGGGAGGCATGGATGAGAACAGGCGAATCAGGCAGAAGGATTGAGAGAGGAGATTAAGGGACAGCTTAGTTTTAAAGAGCATTTGAGGAGAGTTATGGAAATATAGTACAATGTAAACTTCCTATAAAATATGAAGACAATCCTAAAGTAACTCTCCAATTAATAAGGAAGATGATAACACAACTGCCCATCCATTGACACTAAACAAAGCTGCCCATCCATTGACACTAAACAGTACCAGAACTGGCTTTCATCCAGGTGAATTGTTGGATAGTTCTCATGGAAAACCTCAAATAGCACAGGCTGTTTCCAAGACAATAGGTTGATTTCCACAAACTGACAGCAACACCCCAGCGTTACCAACAACACTGATACAACTCATTTAACATGGAAAGATCCAAGCTGATGCCTACATAGAATCTTCCCCACCACATTCTAGAGTCTTGGAAAAGCATTGGCACTATTTCAGGCTACCAAAAGAGAAACATAAACACTAACTCAAAGACAAAAATCTTTGATTTACACTCTTTCCTGCCTGCAAAATATGCTAGGGAAATGGTGGCACAAACCTTGCTGGCGATGCCTTAAGATCTACTTATGAAAGAGAAGCCATACCTGGCCCTGCTTGAGTGATGAAGAGCCGGAAACTAGATAGCCCAGAGACCTAGGTCAAACCAAAAACTGCTCTAAGATAAAATAAAAGTAAAAAATAAAATGAGTTTTAATGATAATCTGCAGTACTCAGAGATCAGTACCTTATTCAGCCATCATAAGAGAGGCTTTCTACTCCAGCAGATAGGAACAAATAGATCTAAAGCAGAAAATTAGAGAGAGAGACACATTAGAACTTGGAACTTGCAAAGCTTTAAAGGAGAAGTCTCCATCAAATCCTTCTCCTCAGAGCTCAGGAAATCCTGAAGAAGATAAGGTGCAAAAAGTGGGAGAGATACTATTTCCCACTTCTTTCATAAGATTCCATGCATTCTGCCCAACAGTTGACCATAAGTCTCAGTGTCTGCTTTGATAGTCTGCAGGGCAGAGCCTTTCAGAGGTCCTCTGTGGCAGGTTTCATGGAGATAACTTAGAACCCCTGCACAGATGTAGCCCATGGCAGTTTAGTGTTCAAGTGGGTTCCATAGTAATGGGAAAAGGGACTGCCTCTGACACAATCTGATTGGCCTGCTCTTTGATAACCTCCCCCTGAGGGGGGAGCAGCCTTACTAGGCCACAGAAGATGACAATGCAGCCACTCCAGATGAGAACTGATAGACTAAGATCATAAGGAAGGAGAGGGGGACCTCCCATATCAGTGGACTTGGGGAGGAGCATGTGTGAAGAAGGGGGAGGGAGGGTGGGACTGGGAGGGGAGGAGGGAGGGGCTTATGGGGGATACAAAGTGAATAAAGTGTAATTAATAAAATAAAATTAAATTAAAAAAAAGAAAAAAAGTGGGAGAGATAGAAGACAGAGGACTCCAGAACAAGGGCCTTTGAAACAACTGAGAAGGCTTATATGAACTCACAGTGTGGGGCAGCAATCATCATTCTTGCGAGGTCTGCACCAAGCCTTTTACATAGACACTATGCTTTTCAGTTTAGTCCTTTTATGAGACTCCTGGACTTGTGAACAGTGGATTTCTGATTCCTGTGTTTTCTCTCAGGGATCTTTTATTTTCTGCTGTCTTGGCTTATTCATATTTGACAGAAGGTTTTTTGTTGGATCTTAATATATTTTATTTGTTATGTTTTGTCGTTATCTCTCAGAAGCCAGTTCTTTCCTAGTGAGAGACAGGAAAAGCTGGATCCAGGAGCAGTGAGGAAGAAGTAGAATGAATAAAAGGAGAAGAAAATGTATTCAGATTACACTGTATGCAAAAAAAATTCTAAATACTAAATGCTTAAGAAAGGGAAAAATAAAAATACCACAAAGGAAGGAGAGGAGGACCTCTTTTATCAGTGGACTTGGGTAGGGGCATGTGTGAAGAAGGGGAAGGGAAGGTGGGATGGGAGGGGAGCAGGGAGGGGCTTATGGGGGGATACAAAGTGAATAAAATGTAATTAATAAAATAAAATTAAATTAAAAAAATGAAATAAATAAAACGCAAGATGGGTCTTCGCACATCAGCAACTATAAAAACAATAATACCTTATAGACAAGCGTAAAGCTGGAATATCCAGACCAAGTGTACTTAATATTTCTGTTAGTTTTCTCTAAGTTTTTGGGATACTGTATGGAAATTCCCTTCTGTGATGGATCATATTGATGGAAGTAATGCAGGAGAAAACATTTAATGAAAAATAATTTGAGTTTCAAAAGTGTAGAGATCTAAGAATTTATTTAAGTCTGTAAAATGCTAGCTTTCCTATCAGGAATGCTGTCATGGATTCAATCCCTAGAACAAAAGGACAGGAATGGTTTTCTTTTATATTCCCTGTACTGAGATAGTGATGTTTGGCTTCCTGGCCATCCCATCTAACCAAATTGGTAAGCTTTAGGCCAGGGTAGACTGTGTCTTTAAAAAAAGAAAGTAGAGGACATCTTAGGGACAGCCACACACACATACACTTGTGTGCACATGCATGCAGGAAGGTGTGCACATCCTATTGCAAACAAGTAAGGACCACAAAACATTCTTTTTATGTTACGCCTCCCTTCCTTTAGTTTTCCTTTTGTGGGTTGTCTTCCCTGTACTCTACAACCTCTGTTATGACTCAGGAGGAAGCATGCTTCCTCTACAGTGACATCAGTCAATGTTCCTGGGATAGTTTCAAGAATACTGGCATAGATGTGGTATCATTTAACATTTCTACATACATTTTGAGTAAATACATAGGAATGTGAAGTAAAGAGCACACAGGAAAGCATAGGTAACATGCTGAGCAAAGGAAGAGACTGACTGGAGTAAACTGTGTGACTGAGAGTATGGATGCCTGGATAAGACTCCATTGGGAATTAAACATAGAGTAAAATGAGCCATAAATGGACTTGGAAGTCTCTAGGCAAAGAAAACTATTTTAACGTATTTTGACAAATATCACACTTGATGATAACATAGTTTGTGGCCCCATTGGTTGCTTCCTAAGAAATGTTAAGAAGCTGGGATAAAAGAGCTGCTTAATCATGAGAGAAAAAGATGGCACTTAACACAAAAGGTTAAGTGGATAGTCTGTCTAGTAAGTTCTTATAATTGGATTTACAATAAATTATGTGTCAACATGAAAGAGGAAATGTAAGCAAATATGAGATAAATCCAAGGAAATTTGTGACAATGACAAAACAAACATTGAATAAAGTGTAAAATAAAAAACAAAGAGTCACCTCTAAACAGACCCTGGGTTTTGTGAAGAGGTAAAGTTTACACATCCTCAGAAAGATAAATCAGCCATAATTCTTAATGATCCACAGATAATAGTGATTAAATACATAAAACAAGGCTCTTAAACTGTTATGATAAGGTTATAAAATCACAATGCAGTGTTAATTTTGATGTATAGCTTTCATAAGTGATGAACGTGGTAAAACTAATTGAAAACTGATTTATGGGCTTTAAAGAACATACTACCTAGGTCCATTAAGTAAACTTGCTTAGGACACTTCTGTTGATATGAAAATCAATGTGTCCAGCTGAGTGACATACAAAATTGAATTTTACTGTTCTCCCTGAGGAAATATATTTACAGTGATAGAGTGATGGTTAGGAGGGTAATCTAGCAATGGATGGAAAAAAGAAGAAAGAAAGAAAGAAAGAAAGAAAGAAAGAAAGAAAGAAAGAAAGAAAGAAAGAAAGAAAGAAAGAAAGAGAGAGAGAGAGAGAGAGAGAGAGAGAGAAAGAAAGAAAGAAAGAAAGAAAGAAAGAAAGAAAGAAAGAAAGAAAGAAAGAAAGAAAAGAAAGAAGGAAGGACAAGTAAAGAAAGATGTCTTAACTTCAAAGCAATATGGCAGAACTTAAAAAATGAACTCAGTGCCCACTTTGATGGAACTACTGTAAAAGTCACTTTAAGATGAAAATGAATCTTAATTTCAGGAGAAATAAGTGAAAAACTTTGTTATACAGTATGTAACCACAGAGAAACCTTAAAAAGGGTAAGATAAATTCTTAGTGAAGAAAGACCAGAAAATAATTCAAATATTTACAGAGAACATTTTTTCCTGAAATACTGTGAAGACCAACGTGGCTATTATCTTCAATTTCTTACCATTTCCGCTTGCACGTAAGTGCGTGTGTGTATGCATTCATGTATGTGCATTTGTCATATGTGGTACAGTGGAATGCAAATGTGCACCCAGGTATGCACATCTAATGTCAGAGTGAGGCTACACACGTCTCCCTCTGTCTTGCTTTTTGCTCTCTTTGAGACATGGTTTCTCACTTAACCTGAGGCTCATGGTTTGGGCTGGGCTGGCTTCCAACAAGTTTCGCAACTGACTTGACTCCACCACTCACCCCTGCAGTCCCCGGCACAGATCATCACATCATGCTTTCCATGAAGGTTCTACAGATGTGTACTGTTCCTCGAGCCTGCAGAGCATCTACCTGATGAGACAGCTCACTCGCTGTTTCTCCTTTAAACATAAATTTGTCTCATCAAGGTTTTCGCATGTGTTTCATCGGTAGAGTTGGACGGTTTGAAGCATCAGGACACTTTCAAATGATCAAAACGAAGTAATTACAACGTTTCTCAGCTTAAACATTTATCATGCCTGTGGTATAAAAACAGTGAGAACCTGCATCTTTATGTGAAATATGTGTTACATTATGCTTAACAAAACACTGTACTGTACAGATTATCATAGGCCTGCTTCCTCTGCATTGTTAGGCGTTCTCTCCAATTCTGTCATCTCCTAGCTTCTGGTACACTTTTAGAAAGACTCACACATGTGCATTTCTGGAGAATGCTTATCAAACAATACTAACAGATGCATATTAGATTCCTACTTGCAACCACAAGCATTCATGTACAAATGAAAATATGGTAAATTATTTCAATTTTCAAAGGGAAGACTTATATAACGAAATAAGTAAGCACTATTTTTAAGATTTATTGCTGCACATTATGGTCTAAATTGAAGAAAAAAGAAATAAAAGGGAAATACCTTAAAACTGAATGATGAGTTGCTAGCTTATATTAATGCATGTATTAATGCACAGTCCTCTCTGCCTCCCAAACCAAATTACTACAGCACTTATATGTGAAATTATTTAGTTATCATCATAAGTGCACATGAAAATTAAGCTCATTTCTTTATTCCAGATCATATGCAATCTCTATGCCACTATGTTTTTCAAACTACCAGCTTCCAGATACCCTACACAGGTAAAAAGATTAAAACTTACAAAATGAACCAATTGTATGATACACTTCCATGTTTTTATTTAATGACTTAGACAAATGTAGCAGATTATAGCAGATCAAAAACTTCTATCTTAAAATACCTGTCAAATAAAATGCAGTTTACCTGATATTGAGCTAAACAAACAGTGGTATACATTACTGAGAGAGTTTTCCATCCACCAAGATACATACATGCAAGATATATATATATATATATATATATATATATATATATACATGCAAGATATATAAATACACAATACATACATGATATGATTTTCTTAAGCTCATGAAAACAAAATCTCTGGACCTCAGAACCATGTTTGAATAAAACAAGCTGACAATATGTGACAGATTGTGCCATGGAACTTACCATGCATTCCTAATGATGTTATCAAACTTTTAGAAATAGTAATATGTATATATATACACACACAAAGGCTATGAGAATAGATTTGTGGTGTCCCCGTAGAGTGTGTTCTCAATAAAAACTTTACAGCTTCTAAAAACAAATTTTGTACATGTTACAACCACTATTCACAATGACAAAATATCAAGCTGGCTTTAAAATTCTAAATAATCTATATTTCAGGAGTACCTATTATTCTGACTTTAAAAAATAATACAAGTATCAATTTCCTATAAATATTGGACAATAACAAATCTTTATTCTGTGGGAGTCCCTGCAAAACTAAAGGCCAGCAGAGTAACATGTGTGTAAGGCAAGAAGGAAATTCAGTTCAGCAAGACATAGTTAGCCAGTGTTGGTTCAAACTTCTGAAGTCTGAACCCACAGTTTATTCTAGGCCTACTTAAGTAAAGTACAACTTTGTAAAAAAGCTTCCTGGAAACAATTATCTCAATTCCATGTATGTAATAAAGCTTAAGGCATGACTAGATCAAAACTCTTTTGCAAAGTACATGTGACTTCTTCCATAAAAATTATAGAGGTTATATAGCTTAAAGGCCTCAGGGAGGATCTGGAGTGGTCTGGGTCATACAGATAATGTTGAGGTGATGGAGCTATTAAGTACATATGATATCTCACCTAAGGATGGGTTCTGTTTACTAAGAGACAAAGCTAAAGTTAAAAGTCTAGGGAGGAAGAATCTGGGATAAAAATAAGAGTCTGGGGTTTCAGCTGTGGCCTAACCCTACAAATAGTACAGATCACTAGGCATTAACTACATCCACTCCCAGCATTCTGGTGGAAAACAAGTATACATCCCTTCCATTAAAGAGGCAAGCCTGTGTGTTTAACATTCTTGGTTTCTCTGGGGCTTATCTGGAAACACAAGGACCTCATGCCATCTTCATTATCCAACTACAAACATAAAATCAACATAGAGGTTCATAAAAAAATCTATACAGACATAAAAAAGAGAAAATCTCAGTGTATAACTTATTTTTATATCCATCTTATTAATCCACATGTACAGAGGCATAATAAATATAAATACAGAACCTACTACATTAGTTATGTTTTACTTTACTGATACATTAATGTACATCCACACACAAATGTACGAGCTATGATTTATTTAAGTAACAATATATCATCCAACAAAGCAGATAACATCGTGATTGAGAAATCAAAATTCATTTCATGTAAAATAACAGAAATAATCAAAACTGCAATCTGAAAATTGCCAATTCTGTGACAATATAGCTAATTTCCAAATGCCACAAGAGATGATGCATAACAATGAAATGAAGGAACACCTTAACAGGAACCAGCCTGGGAACTATACAACAAAACCTGGAGGGGGCCCCACTGACACTGGTCTGTCAGGACACCTACTTGGTGCTCTGAGGCAAGGGAGTCACAAGCACGGGCCTCCACTGGCTGGATGGTGAACTGTAGAGGAGCCGAGGCAATGTAGTCACTACCTGCCTCACAATAAAAAGAGGAGAGCTGCCCTTTTCATGGCACCTGCAGACAGCGAGCCTGTCCTCTGACACAGGTCCTAGAACCTGTCTCTACAGCCTATGTCGAGATGCTCAGTGCATCTTCCCGATGTATAAGTCAAGCAGGCCTGAACCAACATTATTTAATTGAACGCAGGAATGTGAGACATCAAAATTATCTAGGTTACAGTGACAAACTTAAAAATACTGGGCTGAGATGAGCTTTTTTTTTTTTTTATAGAATACGTTAAGTTTGGTATGTACACTGAAGCAGTTTCTGCCTATTTCTTAAAGGGCATAACAGACACTTCACAATGATTTTTGTGACTGAGGGAGAAAATAGTCAAACAACACCATCTTTGCCCCATACACAAATTATCTATGATTATTAAAGTCAAATTAAGAAATTAATGTACAAAATTCAGCTCCAAAAATGCTGAACTCAGTAACTATTTATTAATTCATATACTTCAGTTTGACCTGAATATAAATAAATAATAAATAAAATTGAACATAAATAAATATTTTAACTAAAAATTTAAACGATAACATTACAGAGAAAATAAGACTGTATTCTTCCATACTGGTGTAAGGATAAGGAATATAAATTAAGGTAATTAATGTAGAGTACATATGTAAACATTTCTAAAAATATTAAAGCCCTTGACTATCAAGTTATGTTTTAATGAAATGGCCTCCACAGTCTTAGACATTTGATTATTTGTTCCATAGTTGGTGGCCTTGTAAAGGATGTGGGTCACTGGAGGTGGGCTTTGGGAGTTGAATGACACCTGCTATTTCCAATTCATTCTCTCCAAATCCTGCATCCAGTTTGAAATGTGAGCTTTCAGCTTGCTGTCCCAGATCCAGCTGCTGTGATGGTGATGAGCTCCAGTCTCTCTGGAACTACAAGCTCAAAACAAATGCCACCAGCAATCCTTCCATAGTCATTGCTTTTTGGGGTTTAGAACCGAACAGGGAGATGTCTCAGTGGGGTGAGTGCTCTCTTTACAGGCATGAGAACATGGGTTTTGAGTCCTAGAACCCACAGAAATGCCTGGTATGGTGGAGAACACTTGCAACCTCACTGTAACAGTGACATGATGATTCCTGGAGTTTATTGCCCAGTCAGTCTAGCTAGCATAGCAAGTCCCAGGTTCAGTAAAAGAGCCCTGATCACAAAAATCAAAGTGGAGAGCAAAAGAAAAAGTCACTCATTATCAACCATTGAACTTTGCATGTTTGCACACACACACACACACACACACACACACACATGTGTGTGTGTTAAACATACCATAAGCACATTCCTATAAGAGAAAAAATGCTATTCAAGCACAGTCAAACTACTTAGTTTCACTTTAAATATTAAGTAAACAAGCAGAGTAATACAAAGACTGGCTATCATTTCTCATTCCTGGTGTTTATCACCAGTCAGAAACAAAACATAAGTGAAAACTTATGTACTGACACTCTATATCACTCCCACCAGAAGAGCTGTCATCAAGAAAAACAAGTGTCAGCAAAGGTGACACAGAACAGAAGGGTGTCTATAATTCTGATCAAAATGTGAACCAGAACAGCTACTGTGGAAATCAGAATGGAGTTAAAAAACAAATCAAATCAAAACAACAACAGCAAAACCCACCTTATATTAGAAATACAATCTTTTCTTTGGTTGTGTACCTAAGATTCATTTCAGCATACTACCAAGAGGCATACACTTACAGTTTACTGCTCCCCTATTCTTAGTAGTCCACAAGTTTATGAGCAGAAGGTGAATGGATAATGAAAATGTGATAGACAGTCAGTATAATGTTATTCATTAATAGAGACTGAGACCATGTCATTTTCAAGAATTTAGTTGGCACTGCAGATCATCAAAATAAAGTGAGGCTCAGATAAACATTGCCCATTGTCTTTAATGTATGGGGTATATAATAAAAACAAACAAGTGCATCAAATTAGGAGGTTTGCTCATAGGAAAGTAGAGACCAGGAGTAGCAGGAAAAGAAAGACTGAAAAGCACATACATATCATTAAAGTATATTGCATATATGGATGAAAATTATAGTGTGCAAACACCATGACACAAAGTAACTAGTATTAATAATGATGAAGATATTGAGCCACCACTCAAAATTATAGATGACAAGCGTTATGCTTCTTAATCATTTAAACTGTGATACATTGAGGATAGCAATAACATTGAAGACAAGAAGAAAAGAAATAAAGACACGTGTTTTATTTCCGTTCAAGTAACAAATAAGACACTATTTGAAGTAGAAGGGTCAGTGAAAGCAATTTTGTTCATGGCATTCGATATTATTTAAGATGACTCAGGAAACCTCGGAAAATAAACTGACAGTTGATGGTTGTGAAAGCTCAGCAAGCATTTGTCCAATAACATTCTGAGATAAATTTTATGTATTTCCTGATAGAGCATGAAGTGATTTTGCTAAAAGTTCAGAAGTTAAAACAAACAAACAAACAAACAGGTCATTCACTAGATTTTTTTTCTTTATTAATTACACTTTATTCACTTTGTATCCGCCCCCCCCCCGTGGTTCCCTCCCTCTTCCTGTCCCAATCCCTCCCTTCCTCCACCCTCTGCATGCCAGCCCCTCCCCAAGTCCACTGATAGGGGAGGACTTTTCCTTCCTTCTGATCCTAGTCAATTAGGTCTCATCAGGAGTGGCTGCTTTGTCTTCTTCTGTGGCCTGGTAATGCTGCTTCCCCCTCAGGGGGAGGTAATGAAAGAGCAGGCCAATCAGTTCATGTCAGATACAGTCCCGGTTCCTATTACAATGGAACCCACTTGGATACTGAACTGCCATGGGCTACGTCTGTGCAGGGGTCTTAGGTTATCTCCATGCATAGTCATTGGTTGGAATAGCAGTCTAGGAAAGACCCCTGTGCTCAGATTTTTTTCCATTCTGTTGCTCTCCTTATGTAGTTCCTGTCCTCTCCAGATCTTATTGTTTCCCACTTCTTTCCTAAGATTACCTGCACTCTGCCCAAAGGTTGCCCATAAGTCTCAGCATCTACATTGATAGTCTGCAGGGCAGAGCTTTTCAGAGGTCCTCTGTGTCAGGCTCCTGACTTGTTCCCTCTTTTCTCCTTCTTCTTATGTCCAGCCTCTTTGCCTTTCTGGATAGGAATTGAGCATTTTAGCAAGAGTCCTCCCTCTTAATTAATTTCTTTAGGTGTATAGATTTTAGTAGGTTTAACCTATATTATATGTCTATATGAGTGAGTATATACCATGTGCATCTTTCTGCTTCTGGGATAGCTCACTCAGGATCTTTTCCTGATCCCACCATTTACCTGCAAATTTCATGATTTCCTTGTTTTTTATTGCTGAGTAATATTCCATTGTGTAAATATACCACAATTTGTGCATCCATTCCTCCACTGAGGGGCATCTGGGCTTTTTCCAGCTTCTGGCTATTACAAATAAGACTGCTACAAACATCGTTGAGCAAATGTCCTTACACCCATCAGAATGGCTAAGATTAAAAAACTGAAGAGACAACACATGCTGGAGAGGTTGTGGAGAAAGGGGAACCATCCTCCACTGCTGGTGAGAATGTAAACTTGTACAACCACTCTGGAAAGCAATCTGGTGCTTTCTCAGACAACTAGGAATAGCACTTCCTCAAGATCCATCTATACCACTCCTAAGCATATATCCAAAAGTTTCTCAAGTACACAATAAGGACATTTGCTCATTCACTAGATTATAAGAGAGAAGAAGGGACTAATATATCAAAGAGGCTGGATTTGGATCTCCATTTTTGTACTTATCCACAAAGACTTATTCATAAGTGAATAGCACAAGTAGAAAAATATTCAGAGGAAGTAAGTAAAAACTTCTAATAAATTCATTAAAACTATGTTTTTCATAGTGTTAGATTGTTCTTTATCTGATGAAAACTATTTTCTCAAAAGAAGTCTGTGTGTGTTTACCTCTTCATGTGTGTCGTATGTATCAAACTCACTCAATTTTGTTAAATCTCTACCAAAGGGAACAAAACCCAGCCTAAAACAGTTAAACTCTTTCTGGCTTAAGAGTTTGCATTGTTCAACATCCAATGATCTGGAACAACTTATGTCATCTGTACAAGAGAATATAGTTCCTCCATTAAATCAGCTACTGTGGTGCCTGTGCACAGATGTGCACAGATAGAGAAAGCTGGATATTCCCGTCAGAATTGTATTTGAGAACTTCTAATTCTAAGTGTTATTTCACAGTTATCTACTGCTAAGATTGAAACAAGGTTTGTGCGAATGCATGTGCTTGCAGAATTGTTTCTTCCAGTGAGTCAGAATGTGATTCTTTGTACTTTAAATTTTATAGCCTAAGTTTTTTTCCTTAGTATTTTTTTTTCTTATCATTGGGACAACATATACATTTCAACATATATGTATGCATTTTGGATTAGTATATTTAGTAGAAACATGTGAAACACATGAGTTATGGCTCAAAGGAAATAACTGTTTGTGAGCCACACCTAATGCCAGAGTATGAGCATACAGAAGCTACATACAAAGCTGTATGATATAACATCCACCTGCCTTCTCAGCACTCCTATGCTAACATGAGATTTTATAAAATTCATGTGGAAATTGACTGTCCAGACAGCCTGGAATACTCTGTTAAGTAGCATAAAAATGAAAGACCCTTCTTGAACAGGTAGAATGTAAAGAGGAGCTACTGAAAGTTTTCCTTAGATGATAGATAGATAGACAGGCAGACAGACAGACAGACAGACAGATAGATAGGCAGGTAGGTAGATAGATAGATAGATAGATAGATAGATAGATAGATAGATAGATAGATAGATAGATAGATATAGATGAAAGGTAGGTAGGTAGATGATTGATAGATCATGGATAGATAGACAGATAATGTATGAGACAGATAAGTAGAACTAATAATAGCTTGTTATATAAGTACCTTTTATACTCAGGCAGATTTTTGCTGGTTCTCAGGGCAAAATTAATACCACACCTTGAGGTCCCCTAAGACAAGCCTGATATCACATGTGTGCTCTGTTTGTTTAAGCAACCGTTCAGGGCGTATCTCTAACAAATCTCTCCCCTCAGGACTAAGAAAATTCTTTGGGAGAAGGGGAAGAAAGGGTGTAAGAACCAGAGGGCAGCTGGACAGAGGAAAAGAAAATTAGGCCCTCTAAATCAATATGACCAAAGCTCACATAAATTCAGAGAGATTGTGGCAGCATGCATGGGGCCTCACAGGTCTACACCAGGTCCTTTGTGTATCTATTATGGCTTCCAGTTCAGTGTTTTGTTGTTTTTTTTTTTCTTTTAATTCTTCATTAATTACACTTTATTTACTTTGTATCCTCCCTGTGGTTCCCTCCCTCCTACTGTCGCAATCCCTCCCTTCCTCCACCCTCTGCAGGATGCCCCTCCCCAAGTCTACTGATAGGGGAGGTCTTCTTTTCCTTACTTTTGATACTAGGCAATTAGGTCTCATCAGGAGTGGCTGCTTTGTCTTCTTCTGTGGCCTGGTAATGCTGCTTCCCCCTCAGGGGGAGGTAATTAAAGAGCAGGCCAATCAGTTCATGTCAGAGACAGTCCCTGTTCCTATTATAATGGAATCCACTTGGATACTAAACTTCCATGGGCTACATCTGTGCAGGAGTCTTAGGTTATCTCCATGCATAGTCCTTGGTATACCCAAAAGAGGCACAAGTACACAATAAGGGCATTTGTTCAACCATGTTTGTAGCAGCCTTATTGGTAATAGTCAGAAGCTGGAAACAACCAAACAACCCAGATGAAGAATGGATACAAAGATTGTGGTACATCTAAACAATGGAACATTACTTAGCAATAAAAAACAAGGAAATCATGAAATTTGCAAGTAAATGGTGGGATCTGGAAAATATCATCCTGAGTGAGCTGTCCCAGAAGCAGAAAGACGCACACAGTTTATACACACTCATATAGACATATAATATAGGATAAACCTACTAAAATCTGTACACCTAAAGAAACTAATCAAGAGGGAGGACTCTTGCTAAAATGCTCAATTCCTATCCAGAAAGGCAAAGAGGATGGACATCAGAAAAAGGAGAAAAGAGAGAACAAGTCAGGAGCCTGACACAGAGGACCTCTGCAAGGCTCTGCCCTGCAGACTATCAATGCAGATGCTGAGACTTATGAGCAACCTTTGGGCAGAGTGCAAGGAATCTTAGGAAAGAAGTGGGAAACAGTAAGATCTGGAGAGGACAGAAACTCCACAAGGAGAGCAACAGAACCAAAAAATCTGAGCACACGGGTCTTTCCTAAAACTGATACTCCAACCAGTTCAGTGTTTTTAATGGATCCCTGTGTGTGGGAATGAGTGTCTCTCTGTTTCTTCTGACTTTTCCTCTGCTCTTTTCTTTCTGTTTGCTTGTTTTGACCAATTCCAATGTTTAAATTTATATTATATTTTGTTTTATTGTATACTAGTTTAGTTTGTTGTTATCATTTAGAAACCTGTTTGTTTTTATTACTATTGTTCTGTGGTACAGCTTGAGATCGGGGATGGAGATACCTCCAGATGATCTGTTGTTGTACAGGATCGTTTTGGAGATTCTGGGTTTTTTTTTTTTTTTTGCTCTATAGTACAGCTTGAAATCGGGGATGGAGATACCTCCAGGTGATCTGTTGTTGTACAGGATTGTTTTGGAAATTCTGGTTTTTTTTTTTTTTTTTTGTTTCTCCAAATGCATCTGAGAATCTTTTTTTCAAGGTCTGTAAAGAATTGAGTTGGTATTTTGATGGGAATTGTGTTGAATCTGTAGATTGCTTTTGGCAAGATTGCCATTTTCACAATGTTTATCCTACCAATCCATGAGCAGGAGAGATCTTTCCATCTTCTGATATATTCTTAAATTTCTTTCTTCAGAAACTTGAAGTTTTTCTCAAAGAGGTCTTTTACTTGCTTGGTTAGTGTCACCCAAAGGTACTTTATGTGGTTAGTGGCTATTGTGAAGGGTGTTGTTTCCCTTATTTCTTTCTTGGCCCTTTTGTCTTTGGTATACAGGAGGGCTTCTGATTTTTTTTTAATGATTTTGTGTCCTGCCACTTTGCTGAAGGTGTTTATCAGCTGGAGAAGTTCTCTGGTTGAATTTTTGGGGTCGCTCATGTATACTATCATATCATCTGTGAATAATGACACTTTGACCTCTTCCATTCCGATTTGTATCCCCTTGATCTCCTTTAGTTGTCTTATTTCTCTGGTAAGGACTTCAAGTACTATGTTGAAAAGGTATGGAGAGAGTGGGCAGCCTTGTCTCGTCCCTGATTTCAGTGGGATTGATTTAAGTTTCTCTCCATTGCGTTAAACAGAAACGAAGATCAATGGAACCAAATAGAAGACTCAGAAATAAAACCACACACCTATGAATACTTGATTTTTGACAAAGCAGCCAAAACCATTCAATGGAAAAAAGACAGCATCTTCAACAAATGGTGCTGGTCCAACTGGATATCTACATGCAGAAAAATGAAAATAGATCCATATTTATCACCCTGCACAAAACTAAAGTCCAAGTGGATCAAAGACCTCAACATAAAACCTGATACTCTAAATCAGTTAGAAAATAAAGTGTGGAACAGCCCAGAACTCATTGGCACAGGAGACGACTTCCTGAACAGAACACCAACAGCACAGGCTCTAAGAGCAACAATCAATAAATGGGACCTCATGAAGCTGAAAAGCTTCTGTAAAGCAAAGGATACCGTCATCAAAACAAAACGACTGCCTACAGATTTGGAAAGAATCTTCACCAACCCTTTATCTGACAGAGGGCTAATATCCAGTATATATAAAGAACTAAAGAAGCTGAAAAGCAACAAACCAAGGAATTCAATTTAAAAAAATGGGGAACAAAGCTAAACAGAGAATTCTCGATAGAGGAATATCGAATGGCAGAGAAATGCTTAAAGAAATGCTCAACCTCATTAGCCATTAGGGAAATGCAAATCAAAACGACCCTGAGATTTCACCTTACACCCATCACAATGGCCAAGATGAAAAACCCAAGTGACAACACATGCTGGAGAGGTTGTGGAGAAAGGGGAACCCTACTCCATGGCTGTGGGAATGTAAACTGGTACCACTTTGGAAGTTAATCTGGCTCTTACTCGGACAATTAGGAATAACACTTCCTCAAGATCCAGCTATACCACTGCTAGGTATATACCCAAAACTTGCTCAAGTACACAACAAGGACATTTGTGCAACCATTGTAGCAGCTTTATTCGTAATAGCCAGAACCTGGAAACAATCCATATATCCATCAACGGAGGAATGGATACAGAAATACTGGTATTTTTACACAATGGTATACTACTCAGCAATCAAAAATGAGGAAATCATGAATTTTGCAGGCAAATGGTGGGATCTAGAAAAGATCATTCTGAGTGAAGTATCCCAGACGGAGAAAGACAAACATGGTATATACTCGCTTATATAGACCTACAAGATATGATAAACATAATGAAGTCTATACACCTAGAGAAGATAAACAAGAGAGCAGACATAAGGTAAGATGATTAATCCTCACTTATAAAGACAAATGGGATGTGCATAGGAGGTATGACAGGAGTCAACCACAGAAGGCATCTGAAAGACCCTACCAAGCAGCGTTTCAAAACAGATACTAAGACTCATAACCAAACCTTCTGCAGAAGGGGAGTTAGTATGACAGGGAAAGGATAGGAGCCCCACAAGGATCAAATATATCTGGGCACAGGATTTTTTTCTGAAACTGTTTCTCCAACCAAGGACCATATATGGATATAACCTAGAACCTTTACTTGGATGAAGCTCGTGGTAGCTCAATAACCAATTGGTTTCCCATAGTAAGGGGAACAGGGACTATCTCTGACAGGAACTCAATGTCAGGCTCTTTGACTGCCCATCCCCTAAGGGAGAAGCAGTCCTGCTAGGCCACAGAGGAAGACTTTGCATCCAGTCCTGAAGATACATGATAGAATAGGGTCAGACGAAAGGGGAGGAGGTCCTCCCCAATCCGTGGATTTGGAAAGGGGCAGGGAGGAGATGAGGGAGGGAGGGTGGGATTGGGAGGGAATAACGGAGCGGGATACAGCTGGGATACAGAGCTAATAAAATGTAACTAATAATAATAAACAATAAAAAATTATTTTGGAAAAAAAAGAATCCTGTTTGTTTTCTAATGGAAAAGGGAGTAGATTAAATTGGAAATGAGGGGGGGTGGGATTGGGGAGAGAATGAGGGAGCGGGATACAGCTGGGATATAGAGTTAATAAAATATAACTAATAAGAAAAATAAAATAAATTAAAAAAATGGAAATGGAGGTATGGAGGAACTGGAAGAAATATAGGAAGGTAAAAACTTACTAAGAATATATTCTGTGAGAAAAACATCTATTTTAAATAAAAGGAAAAATTGAAAAGAACTATATTCAAAAAGAAAATTTTTATATTTAATTTTGTGAAAAGTTGCATATTATTTTAAAATACAAGAATGATCTAAAAAATTATAAGCATCCCTTTTAACTTGTACTGACCTTTTAATTTATTCTGCCATACATGGAAGTGATAAATTCTTCTATTTTCTTCTCTCTCTCTCTCTGTCATAGTTTTTTTCATCTTTAATAAGCTTACATAGAATTAAATTTTGTTACGCATTTTTTTCAGCCAAAATTTATTTTTGTTGATTTCTCCCCACCTTTCCCACCTTTCTTACCTCCATCTTTCTCTTTGTGCATTCTCATTCCAATGGCCTGCTTTCCATTTTCAGCATGAGGCATTTGTTCCTTCCCCAATTCTCAATTAGGCTTCCTCCTTAAATAGTCTCTTAGGTCGTTTCATAGTCTCCCTTCACTCTCATAAGCCCTTACTTATGTATAAACAGAAATTAAAAGCTGAGAGAAAGAGCATGTGGTGTCAGTCTTTTCTTCTTCCTTTTGGTATTTTTAAATTATTGTTTTCTTATATATTACATCCCAACCAGTGTTTCCTATCCCTTCATCCCCCTCCCCCGCACTTCCTCTTCCCACACCTCACCAGATACACTCCTCCTCTACCCCGCCCAGGAATTTCAACCAAACATGACACATGGAGTTGCAATAAGACCAGGCACATCCTCTCATATTAAGGCTGGATGAGGCAACTCAGTAGAATGAAGAAAAAAAATTCTGTGTCAACTTTACCCAGCACATCTTGCAGGTAGGATATATTGTAGGTTAAAGGTGCTCTGGCTGGATTGCTGTTTTGGTCCCTTCACTGCTAGCCCTGCCTGGTTCCATACCCCCTATGACTAGGAGCCTTCTCTAGGTTCACCCTCATAGACTCCCAAGAGTTTCCATGGTACTAGGTTTCTAACTTTCCCCAGAAGTACCCCTCCCAGTTCCAGTTGTCTCTCACAGTACTCTCAGCCTCCTGACCACCTGATCCCGTTTGTTTCCAAACCCAATTACTCCACTGTCAACCTGAGCAATCTATTCTGTTTTCCCTTCCCAGTGAGATGCATGCACCCGTGCTTAAGCTTTCCTTGTAATTTACCCTCTCTTGGTCTGTGGATTATGACACGATTATCTTTTATTTCACAGCTAATAATAACTTATAAGTGCCTATGTACTCACTGGATCTGAGTTACTTCACTCAGCATATATGTTTAAATCCATTTGTCTGCACATTTCATTCTGTCATTTTTTTTAAGAGCTGAGTAATACTACATTGTATACAAAGATCATATTTTTTAATCCATTCTTTGGTGAGAACATCTATGTTGTTTCTAGTTTCTGGCTATTATGAATTGTCCTTGTGGTAGAATGCAGCATCTTTTGGGTATATGCCTAAGAGCAGAATAGCTAGGTCTTAAAAAAAACTATATTAATTACAGTTTATTGACTTTGTATCCCATCAGTAGCCCCTACCTCATTCCCTCCCAATCCCACCATCCCTCCCTCATTTTCTTCTATGATCTCCAAGTCCACTGATAGGGGAGGTACTCCTTCCCTTCCATCTATCTGACCTTAGCCTATCAGGTCTAATCAGGACTGGCTACATTGTCTTCCTCTGTGGCCTGGTAAGGCTGCTCCCTCCTCATTGGAAGATGATCAAAGAGCAAGCCACTGAGTTCAACTCAGAGACAGTCCCTGTTCTCATTACTAGGGAACCCACTTGGAGACTGAGCTTCCATAGGCTACATCTGTGCAGGGATTCGAGGTTATCTCCATGCATGATTCTTGTATGGAGTATCAGTCTCAGAAATGACCCCTGGGCCCAGATTTCTTAGCTCTGTTGCTCTTCTTGTGGAGCGCCTGTCCCCTCCAGGTCTTACTATCTACCCCTTCTTTCATAAGATTCCCTGCACTCTGTCCAACGTTTGTCTATGAGTCTCAGAATCTGCTTTGATACCCTGATGGATAGAGTCTTTCAGAGACCCTCTGTGGTAGGCGCCAATCCTGTTTCCTCTTTTCTCCTTCTTCCAAAGACTGTCCTGTTTGCCTTTCTGAGTGAGGATTGATTATCTTACCTAGGGTCCTCCTTCTTGCTTAGTTTCTTTAGGTGTACAGATTTTAGTCTGTCTATCCTATATTGTATGTCTAATATCCACTTATAAGTGAGTAGCTGGATCTTGAGGTAGAACTACTCCCAATTTTTTTGAGAAACCACGTTATTAATTTCCAAAGAGGTTGCACAAGTTCAGACTCCCACCATCAATGGAAGAGTGTACACCTTACATGGACTGAAACCTTTTCTTTCTTGTTGCGAACAGAATAGGCATAAACATGGATGCCAAGTGTCTCTGTGGTATGAATGCTTGGTCCACAGTTGGATTGAACAATTTGTGAAGTGTTAGGAGGTGTGGACTTGTTGAAAGAGATGCTTCACTGGTGATTGACATTGAAGTTTTAGAAGCCCAGGCATTCCCAGTTAATTATTTCTCTCTGCCTCTTATTTGCAGATAAAGATGAAAGTCCCCAGCTGCTGCGACAGTGCCATGAATGTTTGTCTGCTGCAATGCGCCCTACCATGAGGGTCATTAACTATAATCCACTGAAATTTTATGTCGCAAATAAACTCTTCTGTAAGTTGCCTTGGTCATGGTGTGTCATCACAGCAAAAGAAAATTAAGTAAGATACTCACTAAATCATTTATGTTCAGAATGTTGTTTTTTTTTTTTTTTTTGACATTTGCAGTTTTGGTTAGTTTTTTTTTAATTTATTTTTTATTTTTTACAAATTATTCACTTTATATCCCAATTGCAGCCTCCTCCCTCATCCCCTCCAAGTCCCTCCATCCTAATTACCCCCAACCCTCTCCCCTAGTCCACTGAAAGGGGAGTCTTCCTCACTTGCCATATGACCCTAGCATATCAAGGCTCATCAGGATTGCCTGATTCCTTTTCATCTGTGGCCTGGCAAGCTCTGCCACCACCTCCTCCACCAGGTGGAAGTGATCAAAGAGCAAGCATCAGAGTTCATGACAAGGCAGCCCCTGCTCCCATTACTAGGGAACCCTCATGGAAACTGAGCTTCCTATGGGCTATACCTGAGCATGAGTTCTAGGTCCTCTCCATGCATGGTTCTTGGCTGTTTCATCAGTCTCTGCAGGCTCCCCTGGACCCAGAGTTTTTGGCTCTGTTGGTAGGTTTTTAATCTGCTGTAAACATAAAAGAGATGTTTAATTAATAATAGATTTAAAATAGAAAATAAATGATTATTGCTTTCTGACTCTTTTTATATTATTTATATTAATTGCAGTTTATTTACTTTGATTCTCAGCTGTAACCCCCTCCTTCATCCCCTCCCAATCCCACGCTCCCTCATCTTTTCCCTGCCTTTCTTTAAGTCTACCTATAGAGGAGGTCCTCCTCCTTTTCTATTTGTCCCTAGCCCTTCAGGTCTCATCACGACTGGCTGCAATGTCCTCCTCTGTGGCCAAGCAAGGCTGATCCTCCCTTGGGCGGGGGTGGGAGAGGAGGTCAAAGAGCCCACCACTGAGTTCATTTCAGAGACAGTCTCTTTTCCCTACTAGGGAAACCACTTGGATGCTGAGCTGACATGGGCTATGTCTGAGCAGGCGTTCTAGGTTATGTACATGCATGATTCTTGGTTGGAGAATCAGTCTCAGAAAAGACCCCTGTGCCCAGATATATTTGGTCCTTTTGGTGCTCCTGTCTTTTCCAGGTTTTACTAACTCCCTTCTTTCATATGATTGCCTGCACTTTGTCCAAGGTTTGGTTATGAGTCTCAGCATCTGCTTTGATAGACTGCTAGGTAGAGTCTTTCAGAGGCCCTCTGTGGTAGGCTCCTGTGCTGTTTCTTGTTTTCTCCTACTTCCAATGTCCATCCCATTTATCCTTTTAAGTGAAGGTTGATCATCTTACCCCGGGACCTCCTTCATGTTTAGCTTCCTTAGGTGTACAGATTTTAGTATGTTTATCCTATCTCACAGGTCTAGTATCCACTTATAAGTGAGTATATACCGTGTGTGTCTTGAAATCCATCTGGCACTTTCTCAGACAATTAGGAATAGTGCTTCCTCAAGATCCAGCTATACTACTCCTAGGCATATATCCAAAATACGCTCAAGTACACAACAAGGACGTTTGTTCAATCATGTTTGTAACAGGTTTATTGGTAATAACGAGAACCTGGAAACAACCCAGATGTCACTCAATGGAGGAATGGATACAGAAACTGTGGTACATTTACACAATGGAATACTACTCAGCAGTTAAAAACAAGGAAATCATGAAATTTGCAGGCCAATGGTGGGATCTAGAAAAGATCATTCTGAGTGAGATATCCCAGAAGCAGAAGTACATTCAGAATTTTTAATATAAACCATTAAAGTCCCATTCCATGCCTCTACAGAATGGCGGCCAGTCACCTTCTGGATTTTAAATAACTCACAAAATGGATATATCCTTTATTTTATTTTTAAAAAATTTAAAGTTACATCAATCAACCAACATTCTTGATTTTTCTAATATTATTCAAAGGATGTCTTTAAAGATGTTACTTCCTAAAACATCTCTGCATTCATTTAAATTAAATTCAAATGCAACAATTAAAAAATGGACATTACCTTCAACAGAGTCTGTGAGAATGTTCTTGCATATGCTCCTGCTGTATTAAAAATTCTACTCTTGATAAAGCAATTGTTATTCTGTTCAGAGTTTCTGAGCACTTCATTGTTATGAAGTTTGCTTCTCAATTATAAAACTAGTTACAGCATTTCATTTATGTTTCAAGGTCCATCTTTGCCCTCTGGGAAGCCAAAGGCTCAAATTAATTATGGTTCTCAAGTTGAAACATCACCACAATTAATCTGTAACATCTGTAAAACATTGTAGTCTAATAAAGAACAATTGGTATATTGAGTATGAATTAACTATCAAGTATTGGGACACAAAAGAATGAGATACTAAGACCTATTGATTGACGTAATATTTATTTCTCTTCTCATTCAGGTAATTCCACATGAACAAAACATTCGAGAAGTATAATTCCAATGTTGGTAAACTATGAGGATAGTCTAATAATTTAAAAAATGTTGAGAAAATTAATACTGGGTAGAGGAAGATACCACCTAAGTAGATTAACAGGATAAGAACTCTAATTACTTTTCGTTTTATTTTTTATTAATTAATTCAATTTACCTTTTGGTCATAGGCACCTCCCTCCTCTGGTCCCAGACCAACCCACCTCCCGCATTCTCACTCCCCTATATTCTCAGATTAGGGGAGCCTCCTTCTTATCCAGACATGGTAGCTCATCTAGTCACATGAGAACTGAGTTTGTCTTCCTCCCCATTGTCCTGGTAGGGCAGTCCCATCATGCAAAAGTGATCAAAAAGTGGGTATCATAGTCCATGTCAGAGATATCAACCAGTTCTAAGACTATTGGGCCCACGTGAAGCCTTAGATGCCCATTGGGTATTTATAAGTAGAAGACTTAGGACCAGACCATGCATTGTTCTTGGTTGGTGCTTCAGACTCCATAGGCCCCTCTGGGCCCTGGTTGATTGCCTCCAGTGGTCCTTGTTTGTTCTCTTCCATCATTACATCTGTCTGTTCTATTTCCCCTTTACATTGAGATTTACATGTCCTTCCTAGGGCTCTTCCTTTAAGTACTTAATAGGACAAGAGTTCAGTTTATAGAATCTGTGTCAGACAGCTTACACTCACAAGTAATTTGAGCTTCAAGTAATTTGTTTTCCACTTTTTTGAATTCTCTTGTCATCCTCAGAAAAGTGAATGCTTCAGCACACAACAATATGCACATTTATGCATACAGATATTTATCAATTAAAATTCTTTAAAGGAAAGAAAACCAGTATCCTTTCAATGAGCATTGTGTAAAGTCATTTTTTATTTGTTACTTCTAAATTCAGTTCTGGGCATAATGCTGAGAGGCAGAATATGTGTGTAGCAAGTGCACAGCCCTAAGTTCCAATAGAGTGGAAATATATTAAAATATCTGACATAATCTGATTGGCCTGCTCTTTGATCACCTCCTCCTGAGGGGGGAGCATCCTTACCAGGCCACAGAAGATGACAATGCAGCCACTTCTGATGAGAACTGATAGTCTAAGATCAGAAAGGAGAGGAAGACCTCCCCTATCAGTGGACTTGAGGATCGGCATGCATACAGAAAGGGGAGGAAGGGTGGGATCAGGAGGGGAGGAGGGAGGGGCTTATGGGGGGATACAAAATGAATAAAGTGTAATTAATAATAATAATAATAAAATAAAAAAATATCTTGAACTGGTTGGTTTACCAAAATATGGTCTGAGCAGTCCAAAATAGCTGTAATTGTACTAGAGAGGCTAAGGAACTGGTAGTTACTCCATCAACAAGGCTGGACACCTCAGCAGTCCCATTGTAGGACCAAAGACCAAAGACCAGGATGATCCTGGAGAGCCAAAATTCTTCAATTTGTAGAGAAAGCCAAAACAGTAAAAGTGAAAACATGTTCTGAGATTAATAAAAGAAGGCAGCAACAACAGCATCAGTGACAACTGGGTGGCTGTGCTTGCTAGGAAGAATATGGGCAAGCAGGTAAAATGCGCTTTCTCTTTTTGTATCATCTGGACCACCATGAAAAAATACTGCCCACATATCAGCATGACTTTCCACATCAAGAAGCATGATCAAATTTTCTTACAGGTGTGCATCAGTTTGCCTTAGTTGATTTCCAGATTCAGTCCTATTAACAACCAAGGTTATCTACTAAACCTAGTCCTGGAAAATAATTGTTTGTTTTTTTTAAGCAGAATGTGTTGCCTGAAAGAAATAGATATCAGTTCTTTTAGTCTATTTGCACACATGTTCCAAGTAGCATACAGACAGCTGACATTCCATACACACAGAAGGCTTGGAAACTAAAATCCAAGGTGAGTTAGATTTCTAGAGAAGGCCTACTGAAGTGGTCTCCTTAAACCAGGATAAACTGGGTCAGGGTTCTTCTGTTTGGCTTAATAAGGTTTCTAACCTCATCCATGCCTAACACTAAATTTATTTGAATTAATAAGCACTTAATCCATTTTAAATACCATGATCTGGAGACTATGATAATGAATATGAATTGGAACAAAAATCAAATTATCAATCACTGGAAGTAAGTTTAATATACTTTCTTATTTTCTTCCCCTTCATCAATATCTTAATTATAAATTGACAAACTACATTTATATTTAAATAGTTTCCTTGAGTATTTCAAAACAAAATTGGATTTTTTAAACTGCATAAGTTATTTACTTAAGTGTATCTCTACTCCCAGTTTTTATGAACTATGCCTTAAAGATGTCTGATGAGTACTAAAATCTACTACCTTTATCATTTTCATTTTGTTTGGATCAAAATCTTTATAGTCATGAGAATCCTGAGACATAGTGATATTTTTTTTGTCGAGTGTTTACCTGCACAGTGCAGCTTTTTCATGATTAGGAACAATGTTTAGGCTATCCCCATGTGTAACTGACATGACATCCATTGAGCATCTTTCATTCCCCGATGTCTGTTTTTATAAATTCAGTTACTACAACTAAGAGAAGGAGATTGTGTGTAGCTTATCATCAATCACCTGTTTATATCATAAGTAATATGGGAAAAAAGGCATGTCTTTGAGATTCTGATTTAATTCCCTTTTTATTGAAAGATTGTGATCGGGATCTATGACAAGATATTTGATACTTATATATATATATTTTTTAAAAACTTGACTATCATAGCTTTCTTGATAGTGTCTGTTTCATTTAAATTCCCTCCAACAGAGCATCACTTCTCCAACATTTCTGCCTCCTTAGCAACTATTTCTATTTTTCTATTTTATTATAATTTATCCTAGAAAGTAAGAATTCATCCAATTTTTTTTGTTTTGCAGTTCTTCTTAATTAAGGTTATTTATAGTTTTTGTCTATGAGTTTGTAATTTTTGAAAAATTCTTCCATGAGTGTACTGTATTTGCATCATATCTGGGCTTCCCTCGCCCTCCCTTCAGCTCTTCTCGTTATCTCACCCCTACACTAACCCCTACTGATATTTTCAACCCATTCTGTTTGATAGATAGATAGATAGATAGATAGATAGATAGATAGATAGATAGATACACACAAGTGTCATGGTGGAACATACTTCCATAGAAGAAACTTATTCTTCCTCTTTTGTCGGTCATTGATTGGCTGTAGCTCTTTACCTAGGTATGGATCTTGTAAACTTCCCACATTGACATGTTGACTAGTGTGTTCCCTATTTAGGTCAGATTCAGGTGATTTTATTGTTGTCATTTTATATCTTCTTTAGATGCATTTGTATTTATAGCCTTTGCTCATTTATAAACACATACTTAGTTTTTTTCACTGCTTTGGAAGAGATATTAATATTTTTTGGATGTTAATATTGTGTCAGATTTTAGGCTTGAATAAATTTGCTCATATTAAGGCTCTATGGGCTTCTCTCTGAATTTCATTGTTCTTAATGTCGTAAATGGAACTGTATGTTGGGTGGGCAGTATATTAAGTAAATTCTTTTTCTAAGAGAGGCAAGGTGCTGACAATGAGGTCAAATTTTAAAAGAGAATGCATAGCGATGAATTTTTAAGTAGGTAGCTACAGAATATCATCCCATACATGGTTTTCCAGCAAGTCTTCTGCTGACCATCAAATAAGGATAATTCATTTGTAACAAGTGAAGTTGAAGTCTACTTCTACTACCTCACAACAACTAAGTGGTATATCCTGGCCCATTTTCTCCAGAGTTAACAGAAAGCAGCAGCTCTGGCAGTCAAATCTGCAGTCAGTGATCCAATTGCAAATGACTTCAGGATGCCAACAGAAGAAAGAATGCAGACACAAATGTGGTATAGGAGCATCCCTAGGGTTATTGAGACATTTCCTGTATCAGCTACATGATACTATTGAGGATAAAAAATAATCTGTGAATTAAGATAGCAGACACTACTCTAGAAGTACTTCATACAGCAGAACACGATCATGTGCCAATATTTACACAGTTCATATAAAATTTACCTTGAAAATGATTTTAAAAAACTATCCAGAGTAGTAGCCAAGTCTCCCAATAAACATACATCAAGATGAAAGTGTGTGTTTTTGTGTGTGATCTACTTATGTTGCAAAACAGAAGAAACTAAATTCTAAAATTTAGCAACATAAAGGATATAATAATCCAGGTTGTGGGTTTACTTGGGAAGGTTATATGTGCTCTATATATGTATATGTGCTCTCTCTATATATATATTGAGATGAGCACGTGGTACCTTCAGGGTGACTGGCCATATTCTATAACCTAATGGGTTATGCTACACACACAAAAAAAGACAAAATATATTACTTAGTATTAAATTTCTGTTAGTATGCTATCAAAATAATATCTTTAAGCAAAATTTACAGCAGAATAGGAAATTTTAACAAATAAAAAAATTCTCCAGGATTATTTGTTTCCTGCTTTCTGTAGAAAGCATATTTCCCAGTGACAACACTATTGACATATGTTCTAAATTTTCCTCAATACTCCTTAAATTCTACAAGAATAAATTTTTTGAGGTGATGCACATTGCTAAAAAATAATAAAGCCTGTACGCAAATATGTCTTGTACACACTAGTGTTTTGCTTTTAAAGCCTTCTCTTGTAAATGATAATGGTAGTTTTCCAAGTATACAATGTTAACCCTTCTTCTGCTTGTTAACAGAAAGAGAACTGCTGGGCAATATGAGTGAAACACAGCATTTTTCTCAACATTAGTCTAACAATCTTATCTCATTTATTCCTAAAACTGACATTACACGTTTTATCATTTTAGTGAACTGAAATTATAAATGTAGTGTGAAATTTGCAATGTCCGAATATCACTGATTGAATGATATTTTATGTATAATAGGACATATTTTTTGATGATTAATCGCAGTTGTCAACTGAAAGGCTCTATATTGAGGAGACCCTGGATGGAAATATTGTGAAGGTGAATAGGCTTATAAAGAAGTAATGAAATAAAATTAATAACATTGACTTTTAAAATTAATTTATTAATTGATTTATTTATACAGTTTATTCACTTTGTAACACTGACTTTTTAAAATTGCATCTTTAGTATACAAAATAATGCTCTTCAAGTTGGTGGATGACTACAGTGAAACAGATATTTAGGATATAGCTGGGAAATTTAACATAAGAATTCATTGTTTGTGACAATATGTACAACACAAAAAATAATATCAATCCTTACAGAGGACATTTTAAGAATGATTTATATAGTATAATTTAATATCATTTTAAGTCTTTTTTATTATTATCAAGTAATATTGATATTTTATATGTTCTTGCTTGTGTGTACCTGTGTATGATATATATTTAAATGTGAGGGTAACATACGGTTGCCATAAAATGCATGTGATTAGAGACAATTTTGTGATCAGTTCTTTCCTCCTACCATTACATGGGTTCTATGGATGCCGGCCATCTTGATGCAACCTGATAGGCTAGCATCTATAGACCAAATTCAAGTTAACAGGGTTTTATAGCAAGTGCCTGTTCCCAACAATCCATTTACTGGCCCAGAAATGTTATTGTTAAAGTATTCTTTCCATCTGGAGATGAATAAAGTAGTGCTGAGGAATAAAGTATATTGATTTCTTATCTCTAAAGCCATTAAATGAAACACTGAGTCCTCCTTAAGCACATATTTTTAAATAGGAGAATACCTATAGCATCTCATTAAAACAGCATTTGAATTTTATAGATTCCCCAATTCATTTTTGCACCCTCAACAAAGATTATTATATGTTGTAACTGAGTTCTGCATTCCCCCAAAAATTTTGTTTTAATCCATAACCATGAATGTGATGTTTTAACATTTGGCAAGGCATTAATTCATGAAGACGGAACTGCTATGGATAAACATGTATGGCAGTGTATACACTTATATATACTTAGTTTGTATATACAATCTATATTTCAGATTGTGCAGTGCAGTTTGTGGAGTTCAGAGGCAGTTTTTTCCAAGCAGAGCAATTCAGTGAGAAGTGAAGAGAAATCAATTTGAATTAATCAGCTTAGAGAAGAGCTTTGAGTCAAAATAGTTGAGTTGAACCAACCAGCCAGAGTTCATAATGCACTAGCAAGGGTGAGCTTTTCAGCTGTAAGTCTCAGAGGCTGAAAACATTTAAGGCCTAGCTAAGCAGAGGGAAGTCGGAAGCTAAAGACTTTTTAAGGTTCATGCTTGCAAACAATTCCATATTTGGCTAAGGCTGAGGATCTGGCTTGCTTCAGTGTATGTGGACCTATCTGCATTGCCCACAAGGCACGCTGGGGTTGGCTACCCAGAGGCTATTTTAAGCTGTGGGCTGGCTTTCCCCAGGGTCAGAAGATTGTTCAAGGTTCCTGAATAAACTGCATTGAGAAGAACAACAACAACAAAAAAAAAAAAAATCAGAAAGAAGGAGAGGAGGACCTCCCCTATCAGTGGACTTGGGGAGAGGCATGCATGCAGAAAGGGGGGGAGGGTAGGAACGGGAGGGGAGGAGGGAGGGACTTATGGAGGGATACAAAATGAATAAAGTGTATTTAATAAAAGTTAAATAAAAATTTAAAAAAAAATTGATTGTATGGAGGACAGAAGCTTCCAGGCCTAAACCTAGGTATAATTAGATCGCAATGCTTTGGGCACTGCCCAAGCCTTTTTTTTTTTAAAACTTAGGTATGGTTCTCATTTCTTCCCCTCCTTTGAGTAAATTAAAAAAAAATACACAGTTACAGCTGGGCACTATGAAGACTGTTATGTTATGCATCTTGGCCAGTTGTAGGGCTCTGTGTTAATCACCACCTGCTGCATAAAGGAACTTTTATAATAAGGTATGAAAAGATGCACTTGTTTGTGGGTATAACTATAACTCATTAGGAGTTGGTTTAATTCCATGTTCATTTAGCAGAATAATAGTTGTAGGTTGCTCCCCTGGGTCCTAGGGCCTCTCTAGCTACACCCCATTGGCTCCAATTGGAATGTCATGTATAAGTTTCATCTTGTGCTGTGGGTTTCAAATCCATTCAGAAAGTAGTTGATTACTCCAATGATATTTGGGCCATTGTGGTACCAGTGAATGGGCATTGCCAGGAAGGTCATTACTGTAGCTTTCATAGCTGAAAACTCTGTTTGCCCACTGGATAAGATTGATTACTTACCTTCTCTAAACCCTGTGAAAAACACATCCCTGTATTATGAAAACTAGCAAGCAGGATTTGTACTTCCATTTCTATAGTACCTTGATTTTTACTTGTTCTATGACTCAAGTATGCAGTCCTATCTTTATTAGAGTCTTATTGTCAAATTCTGCACAGTGACCAAGGAGAATGGTAATAGCCTGTAATACTTGGAGGTCTATGGGGACTCACAGGAAAACAACTCCAAAAGAGGTACCCTTGTCTGGACAATGTACTTTTTACCTGCCAGGTTGTGGCATCTAAAAGATACCCATTTAGGATAACTCCATTTAAAGTTATTTTATATGTGTATATGTAAACACTTTAGCAAATTTCCACATAGAAAAATGGAGGTAGACATTAAGTTCTACCTCTATCTGATAATCTATTGGTAATTGATAACTTCTGGGTTGATAGATAATGGCTTTTGTTTAAGGGTGTGGCACCTGATTGAGAAACCATGTTCCAGTGGATAGCCAAAAACCTGAGAGTATCTGAGCCGCACAAACAAGACTTAATGCATTGAGAATAATAAGAATGGAGGAAACAAAGCTTGGGGAAATGGGAAAGACTTAGGAGATGGATTGATTATACTTAAAGTAATATAAAATTCTCAAAATAAATACAAAAATTTGAAAAGATAATCCTTGTGTTTATTATCTTTCAGATCCTGAGTGGGTTTTTTTATAATTTAGAAAACATAATTTAAAATAAAATATTTATTCAATCGTCTTCCAAACATTAAGAGTGGGACTAGAGCTTAGTTTATATTTTCTAGAAATAAAATAATGACATTGGCAATTTCTTAACTTAGAAATTTAGACTGAATAGAATTTAAACTAAACTTTTTTTTTAGAAATTTAATACATTTTGAACATTAATGGAATGTGGAAATCTAAATAATTATAACATGCATATTAAAATGTGAAATGTCAAAGCTAGAATAAAGAAAACTATTTTACTTGATATCTGTAGAACTGCAGTATGTTTGGTCAGAGAAGGGCTTTGGAAACAAAACAATATATCTAAATACTGCATACATAAGAAACTTTAAATGTACATATTAATAGGATATTTCATTTCCCCAAAAGCAAATTTAAAAGGGTTTCTGAGTATTGAGTCTAAGAGAAATAATTAAAGAGACTTTAAATGGAGGAAAACCGAGCACATAAAGGGAGAATATAAACACTGGATGACCCTCATGAGGAAATTTCTGGTGGTCAGTAGCAGTACATAGGATCCTAAGATCAGAATGCCCACCTTACATCCTGTTTTACTTTTTTTTCTGATGGGTAATTTTTTTATTTACATCAGATGCTTCAAATTATACAGTCATCACATTTGGTAAATACACGTAGCAAACACAGTTCCTAGTTGTTGCCATAAATAAAACCACATGCTATAAAAGTCAGGACAAAAGAAACACTCTGCAAAGAATACTGAAGAGGAATGCTTTACAAAACTTATGACATATATCTCACAAATTCACTGATACACACACATACGCTATTGTATAAAGTAAACCTTCACAGATAACAGCTAAAAGGCGCTTTTAGAGTTCTCATTTGTAGAAGGAGACTATTTTTACCTAGAGACTAGCAGCAGCTATAGCACCAAACAAGTATCATTTGCAGGAGACTCAACGAACAGGAGATGAGGTTTCACAAAATCAGAAATCAAGGAAGCATCCTTCCAGGACTTCCCAGAATGGACAGAAAGGGTTGATAATGTGTCTATTTCACTTTATAGTCTTTCAGGAAAGTGGCAATTTTAATATGCTCTTTAGAGTAAAGAATACTTCATACATTCTGAGACACATGTTAAATATATAGTTGAGAGATGCTAATATATGGAACTTTCAGCTGCAGAGACCTTAATTGGGCAAATGTTATATAAGATAACATCTGAGAGTCATTAAGGAAATCACCAAGAATGTTACAGTATCTGTTTTGGAAGTCTGTAGTTCAAAACAGTCACTTATCATTCATTCTTCTTGTTGTTATCTTAAAGAGTTTATGAATAAAAATATATAATTTGTACTATATATTGAAATTTCACACCCTCACATTTTAGTTTAAATATAATTTTATTTTATCTTTTAGTATACTTTTTAGAAAGCTTAAAGAATATAAAGGCTGATACAACGTGAATTATAATATTAAGGCTGTTTTATATACTAAGGTATTCAAAAGTATTGGAAGAAATAAATTTTGTACTCAGGAAATGGAATTTCTTTATATTCTTGAATATGAATTATGAATTGAAAGCACCTACAGCCTAATATGTTATATAATTCTGCATTTAGTTCATTTTCTTTTTCTTATTTTGCACGCTGTTCTTTTAAAACACAAACATTGATTCTTAAAACAATTCAGACCAAGAATAAATTGGAATTCTTGCCAGCCTAAGCACACTGCACATATATTTAACTGCATTCTGTTTTCAACATTGGCTTAATACATTTCAACTGCTTTATAAATCACCTCCAAAAATGTATGTCAAATATAAATAACTCTACTTCCCATATAAGGACTTTTGTGTTTAAGCAAGTGTACTTTAGTCATACAGCAAGGTCAAAAACAACTATAGCAAACAATCAATCAAAGTTATATTAAAAGTTTCAGGTTACCAAATGTAAAACTATATGAAGAGTAGAAATTTTCATGCTCCCTGGTGATTTGAGCCCAAAGAACTTTTCCAACTTGAGCTCAGTGTCTTCCATAATAGGATACATTAACCCTTTAAACAATAAAATTTGTGACCTCCTTTACAATAGGTAAAAAATCCAATTTCCTTCTCAGGCAAAGAAGTATTATAGCAAATGTCTTTCTTCCCACTCAGTTGCTCTCCTTTATGTCTCAGAGTTCATAAAGCAATTCCCCAGCCTGAAAACAAAATAAACAAGCAAATGGCAGCATTTAAGGAGCCCCAGGCACTACACCTAGGAGGATCTGTAATCTAACATTTATCAAGCCACAGTGTTACAAAACATTTGAGAAATGTGTTCCTAGAGGGAGTTGAGCGAGCTCATTAGAATCCCCTTTGATGTATAAAGGAAGCATCATGTTCATAAACCACAGGAATATTAGAAAAGCAGCTGTTCTTCCAAATAGAGCAGCCACATTGCTGTGAATTTCATTATGGGTCTAGGTTAATCAAGCATCCCATATTATACAGAAATCAACTCACCAGGAAAAAAATACAACTTTGCTTATATTTATTATAATAAATACCATTCACATGTTTATAAAGACATTTAAGCTGCTTCTTACATGAGAATTTCTCACTCATAGTTTTATAATTTTGAAGATAAAATTTCTATATAGCATATATAATATTTTAACCATTCCCTGAGCTTCATTTTATTTTTATTTGAATATATATTATCAGATGTATAAAATCCTAATCTTATGTTAGTGGGATGAAGTACTGTTTGAATACATATATTTATTAGATGATGTTTAAAACATATTTAAAAATATGTACCTTCTCAAACAAACTTCTATCTACTTTCTTCTACCTTTTTGAAAATATAGGAAACAATATTTCTAAAAGGATTATTTTAATTGTAAATACTGGTCATCCAGGGTAATGAGCTATAGAAGGACATTTTTAAACATTTTGCACACAGAATATATTTTTATATTCACACCACAGTTCAGTATCATACTGCTACTGAACTTGGTGGCATAGACTGTGACCCAATAAGCCAAACAGACCTGTATCTCTCTGTCTAATGAAAGTTTCTTTGGTTCTGTTGCTCTCCTTGTGGAGCTCCTGTCCCCTCCAGGTCTTTCTATCTCTGCTTTCTTTCATAAGGTTTATTGCACTCTGCCCAAAGTTTGGCTATGAGTCTCAGCATCTACTTTGATACCCTGCTGGGTAGAGTCTTTCAGAGGACCTCTGTGGTAGGCTGCTCTCCTTTTCCTTGTTTTCTCCCACTTTCAATGTATATCTCACTCGCATTGCTGAAAGAGGATTGAGCAGCTTCCCTCGGGTCCTCCTTCTTGCTTAACTTCTTTAGATATACAGATTTTAGTATGTTTATCCTATATTATATGTCTAATATCCACTTATAAGTGAGCATATACCTTGTATGTCTTTCTGTTTCTGTTTTACCTCACTCAGGATGATCTTTTCTAGTTCCCACCATTTTCCTGCAAATTGCATGATTTTATTGTTTTTAATTGCTGAGTAGTATCCCATTGTGAAAATGTACCACAATTTCTGTATATATTCCTCATTTGAGGGACATCTATGTTGTTTCCAGATTCTGGGTATTACAAATAAAGCTACTGTAAACATGGTAGGCCCAGGGGTCTTTTGAGAGACCAATACTCCAAGCAAGGATCGTGCGTGGAGATAACCTAGAACCGCTGCTCAGTTGTAGCCCATGGCAGCTGTCTCCCTAGTAAAGGGAACAGAAACTGTCTCTGACATGAACTCAGTGGCTGGTTCTTTGTTCACATCTTCCTGTGGAGGGGACAGCCTTACTAGGCTGCAGAGGAAGGTAATGCAGCCTGTCATGATGAGACCTGATTAGGCTAGGGTCAGATAGAAGAGAAGGAGGACCTACCCTATCAGTGGACTAGGGGGAGGGGCATAGGAGGAGAGAGGAAGGGAGGGTGGGACTAGGAGGAGATGAGGGAAGGGGCTACAGCTCAGATACAAAATGAATAAATTGTTATAATAAATAAATAATAAAAATAAAGTTGTTTCTGTCTTGATTTCAGCCATGCAAGATTCTAAAGACTACAACTGTCAGTTCTGGCACTGCCCATGTGGCTTAATGAAACTAATTGAGCTAATTGCAATTCAAATCCAGGTATTTATTTTATTATTTTTTATAGATGATAGTTACATAATTTCTCCTTCCCTTTTCTTCCTCCAAGCCCTCTCATATATTAATCCTTGATATATTTTAAATTCCTGGCTTTTTCATTAATTATTATTAAATATCCTCTCTCTCTCTCTCTCTCTCTCTCTCTCTCTCTCTCTCTCTCTCTCACACACACACACACACACACACTGAGTTGTGGAGCCCAGTTCCAATGGATCCATCTACAAACAGTCCATCACCCAAAATGTAGCTCAGGTGTTATTGCTAAAGACAGGGCAGAAATATTTTAAGAACCAGGGAATCAAGAAGTTTAATGATAAATTTTGTCTGCTGACAATATCAGAAGCTACACCCATAAAGTCTTGCCAACATGACTGCCTGGACATACTAAGCTTTAAAAGTCCCCAAATAAAGGAACATATCCCATTTTTTTTTAATTTGAAGAAAAATATCATTTATTTTATTTCATAATTCCACAAAAGTTTACTTTTAAAAAATGAGGTCATTCTAGAAATACTGTTACTAATAATATCAATTATATTCCTTAGAACCTGAAGGCATAAAGGAAAGAGTGTTTTAAAGCAACCACAAGATTTGACTATTACTGGTTACGGAAGCCTGGGGAAATTTCTAATTCCTAACATCATCAAAGTAATATGTTATTAAATTGAAGTTGCTTAGCACAGGAATTGTTGGTATTTCTACTCTACTCGCTTTCTCCACCGTAATTTGTCAGCAATCAAGTTCTGAGCTAGAATATTTGGATATAAATGTACCTCTACCTTAATAACTTACAAAACACTTTTATCTCTTATGTGCTTAGATTACATTTATAAGTGGTGCTCATGATATCAGCACTGCTTCATGGGATTTTACAACTAAAATAGAAACTAAAACTTCAATGAGTAAGACTTGATCAGTAATAAGGGTCTTTGTTGTGGTTTGAATAAGAATTACCCCATAGGCTCATTTTTGCCAATGCTTAGTCACCAGGAAGTGGCTCTCTGACAGGATTGGAAGGATGAGGAAGTGTGGCCTTGTTGGAGAAAGTGTCTCACTGTGTGTGGGCTTGAGGCTTCAAAAGCTCATACCCGGTCAAGTCCCTCCCCCCTTTATCTGCCTGTGGATCAGGATGAAATCTCAGCTACTTCTCCACCACTATGCCCACTTGATGCCATGATCCCAGGCATCATGATAATGGACAAAGCCTCTGAAACTGTAAGCAAGCCCATAATTATATACATTCTTTTTTTTTCTCACAAAATTTTTTTCTTTCACATTTTATTCATTACATATATCAATTGAAACCTTCTCTCCCTCAACTCCCTCCAGCCCCACCCCCCCTCTCTCTTCCCCCCATACCCTTCCCCTAGTCCACCGAAAGGGGGGAATTTGCACCATTGCCATCTGCACATTGTTTGTCAAGTCTCATCAGGACTGCCTGGATTCTTTTCCTCCGTGGCCTGGCAAGGCTGCATCACCAAGGGCAAGTGATCAAAGAGCAGTCAGCCCAGTTCATGACAGAGACAGCCCCTGCTCCTCTCAGTCAGAGATCCACATGGAGACTGAGCTGCCCATCGGCCACAAGAGGTCTAGGTTCTCTCCATGCATGGTCCTCAATTGATGCATCAGTTTTTGCGGGACCCCCTGGGCTTAGATCCTTTATCTTTGTTCTCCTTGTGGGGCTCCTGTCAGCTCCATGTCCCTATATCCCCATCCCCCTCTTCTTCCATAAGACTCTCTGCACTCTGCCCGAAGTTTAGCCTTGAGTCTTAGCATCTGCTTTGATCCATTGTTGGGTGAAGCCTTTCAGATGACCCTCTAAGTAGGCTCTCATCCTGTTTCCTCTCTTCCACCGCTTCTGGTAGCCAGATTCTGGCTATTACA
>REGO01000736.1:564337-585439 GCA_010120015.1 Rhombomys opimus | reverse complement strand
AGATCTGTGATGGCTGGGCGTACTAGCCTGTTTGCGATCTGCAGTCTGCTAGGCTTTCCCTAGGTGACCCCAGCAGCACGGTTTCTTCCTTTTCTGTGGGGTCCTCTCCGGACAGGGGTTCCCAGTCCCTGTTGTACTGGGGAGCGCAGCTTCAACATATCCCATTTTAAGTGGTATAGTTCTATGTAGAATGAGCAGACAGCAGAATATTTGTATTAAGGGATGCCTTTACATTTTACCCTATTTATTGCCTACTGCAATGATTGATTAAATATTTCAGAGGTCAGTAGATGGCTTTAAATTCCTTTCATTGTGTCACAACTACCAGACTTGACTCAGGCTACATCTTAGTCAAGATGTATTACTATCACAGGGATTTGCTCTTGATAAATGAAGCCCTGGGTGTGGTTAGGTGGTGTAGTTAAGATCAAACTACTCAAACTACTTCTAGTAAATTTTTTAATGGCAGCTTTAGTTACATTTGATATGAGACATATTGGTCGCAGTGTCCATGTGTTTGCAGCCTATAACCAACAACTTGAACATCACGATTTTTACTAAATAGCTGGTTGGTAAGCATCACTGTGTATGTGAGTATATTCTTTTAACTTAGAGTCTTATAAAAGTCCTCTACCATCACATTTTAAAAACGTAAAATTTCTGTCACAGAGCTTTGGAATACTTCTTACGTACCATTTTTTTCCTATCATAATTCTACCATCTATGTATTCTCCTACAAGTTTTCTGACTATAATTTATTTTCATGTGGCCAACTCATAACAAAAAAATCATAACAGATTTTTTTGTACAGATATAATTACTTATTTTATTATTTTCTTTTTTGTTCTGTGTCTCTACTTAGAAGGGTAGAACTTTACATTTCATCATGTTCTGACTAACATTTCTGTAATATTTGTTTATTTTGATATTTGGTCCAAATTTGAATTTTTTAAAAACATATTTTATATTGCCAGTAGTAATAGAGATCTTGTAAGATTTTTAGGATGGCAATATGACTGATATATTGGAAAGCATTTTAACATTAGCTATTGTCATTTTTGTTAATAAGAGAATAGTTTTATTTCTATTTCATACTGTTAATTTTTTACATTTCTATAAATCTTATATCAGCAAATTACTTTATATTTACAATATTTTGCTGATGTTTTACAATACACATTTACTTGATTTTGGCTATGAGTGACAACAAAGATTTGGAGATTCTATTTGTCATTTTTTAAATGTCTAAGAAGCCTGAGTTCACTTTAATATCCTGTTTTGGTGTGTTTGGGGTTTTTATAGAATGAAATCAGTCTTTTTTTCATGCTAAAATAAGAAGGAACGACCTCAAATGTGGCAGTTGTTCATGATAGGTTTGTACAGTCTTGCCCAGTAAACACACAGCACACGTCTTTATCAATTGATTTTGGATTTCACTCACTCTGTCTTGAAAACCCTGCTGACACAGTTTAAGATTAAAACATCCATCTGTAACATGTTGTTCTGTAATGGTATCACTTGGACATTTAAAGCATCCTGATGGCTTAAGGTAATCATGTGATTGATGTCATTGTGCAGGAGAATACAAGCTAACATGACAGAAGCTGCTGTGCCCAACCTTTTCTCCCTAACCCTACTACTGGACTAGGGCTTTGTGAGCCTTCAATTTACACTGTAAAAATGAATAGAACTGATTGGATTTGATGGAATTTGTTTGATGTGACCATAATGGGGTGGAGGGGTGAGTCTTAAATAATGACAGTGATTGTATTCCTGTTCACAGAGTAAAGGTGCTGAAAAGGAGAAACAATCTCACTCAGGTGTTGTTAGACCTGAACTTACTTCACTTTTAAAATATACATGTTTACTGTCATAGGCTTGTGTTAAGAGACTTGATATGATTCAGTCTTTCTGACATCTATTACTTTTTTCTACAAAAATTAAATAACATTTGTAAAGATTATGTAAGACTCAGTTATTAAGCTGCCTTTTGAAATCCTGATCTTAACTTATCATCAACTCACCTAGGGGTTACCTGAATAAAGCTTATGGTTATTTATCAGTTTGGTAGTTTGGTTGGATGAGAGCATGGTCCATTTCTGTAATTCTTTAATTGTTCACAGATTCATGAGTACTACATTGTTTTAATGTTGTTAATCAATTTCTGTACCCCAGATTCTACACCCTTGACCACTCCCAAAATATAAAATACTTTTTTTATTCACTTCACCTTTAATTTTTAATCAACTCTCCTTTTTAAAAATTAGTCCCGCTTGCAGTTTTTAATGTTAGAAAAGTGGAAGACTATTTTTCAGGGATTTGTGTGTGCGTGTGTGCTTGTGTGCGTGTGTGTGTGCGTGTGTGTGTATGAGAGAGAGAGAGAGAGAGAGAGAGAGAGAGAGAGAGAGCATTTACCCTCCTCATATTCTTGTGAGAGAACTATGCATCCCTTGTTTTGCCTTGTGCATTACCATCCTCTAGCTACAAATTGTGGGTGGTGTGTCACTAAATCAGGGCTGATGATGGTATCTGAGTACAAAGTTTCGAGAAAATACTTTAAATGTGACTGCATAGTTATTTTCTCTCCCTGGGTCTCCCCTACAGTAAAGGACCATATAGTCATCACTAGTTCTACACCAGATCCAGACAAATCTGAGGCTCCTTATCCTGAAGGAGGGTCAGAAAAAAAAATAGATCTCCCATAACATGTGAGTAAGAGAAACATTGACAATTCAAGTACTGAAGATACTGAACTTTATTAGGGCAGCAAAACAGAACCATCTATGGACTGCCATTACTTTTAATCACCTTGAAACCTAAAGTCTTTCAAAATATTCAAAAGTTGGCAGCTTTCCTGGTTAGCTTATAAACTAGACACACACTAGAATCATCTGAAAAGAGGGAGCCCTCAGATTGACCTGTAGGTGAGTATGTGGGTGTTTTCTTGATTAATGATAGATGTGAAAGGGCCCAGTCCACTGCATGCAGTGATGCTTCTGACCTTGATGATCCTGAGTCTTATAAGGAAAAAACAAAAACAAAAAAACTGAGCAACTAATGAATAACAAGCCAGTAAGCATCATTTCTCTGTTAGCTCTGCTGCAGATTCTTCCTTCAGGGTCCAACTTTGAGTTCTTCCATTAGCTTCACTCAACTTTGGTCTGTATTTTGTCAGGTGAGATAAACCTTCTTGTCCTCAAGTTGGTTTTGTTGACTGTTCTCTCATAGCAACAGACATCATATTTTTTAGCTAAAACATAAAATTAATTCCATGAACACACACAGTGCTCTAAAGGATCCGACTGTGCTTTAATTAGGATGATGATGCTTTGGACTAGAAGTGTCACTGAATGCTCAGAGCTTAATCAGCTGTTTTGGGAACTTGGAAGATAATTCAGAAGCAATGTAGCCAATAGAATCACTGTTTGTGAAGTTCCAAAGAGGAGTTTGAAAGGCCACCAAAGGCCACCTAATTGGCTTTTTGCATATTTTGAGTTAAGAACCAGTGGTGTCTAATCATTTGGAGCTGAAGAATGGTTTGTGATGAATGAAAGACTTGCTCCACAAGCATAAAATTTTAGTTTTACTGGGACAACAGAAAAATCAGCTGTGAGTAAGAAGGAATGACCATCTTTGAAGTGAAATTTTCTGGGAAGTATTTTTCCTTGTCAACACAAACCCCTGGTAAATAATATCTAAGGATCTCTTAAATGGTCCTGGTTTGAAAGCATGAATGGGTCATGGAGAACCACTGACCCTTGGCAAGGTGAGAAGCCAACAAAGGCCATGAGTTAAGGGAGATTATTAATTGTAGTGGAGATCCGAGGATTAAGGGAATAACGAATGAAGGCTGAAGCCTGACATTACATGGCATGTGTGAAGCAGAGACAGCCTGATTCTAAGAGACATGCCGTGAGCTCCGAAAACCAAAACAAAGCAAACAAACAAAATCACAGGAGTGGAGCTAACTACTGAAGCCCTTTGGAGGCTAGAAGGTCTTGAGTGAATCCCAGATCTTTGACACTAAACTACAGTATTTGATTTATAATGCTGAAAGTGGCTTTGCTTTAATTTGATTGTAGCTCTACCCTCATTCTTGCCTCTTTGAATAAGAAGTTATGTAACTTTCATTTGTTTATTTGTTTTGTTTTGTTTTGGATTTAACAGGATCCCACAGTTGAAAGACTAGGTTTTTAGAGACACTGGATATTTGGAAGAGATTTTACACTTTTAAAATATTTGAAGTTTTTAAAACCTGTAGGACATTTAATGTTATGCTATGCTTTATATTTTGATATTCATCTAAGACCTTGAGATAAGCAAAAAGGGGTTATTATTTATTAAAGATGCTTCTGAGTGTAAATTTTACAGACAGTAAAATTTTCTCTTTGGTTTGTTTGTCTAATTGACAAAATCTAGAATCATATTGGATGAGGCACCCTGAATTTGGGAACTGTCTCCATCAAATTGACCTGTCAGTTAGTCTATGAATTTTATTTTTCGTTAGCAATTGGTGTGGGATAGCGAAGAACACCGTGGATACTTCCAAACCTAGCAAAGTGGTCCTGTGTTATAACAGAAGGCAAACAGATCAAGCTTTAAGCAATAGGCCTCAAGTCTTCCTCATCTTTGCTTCAGTTCTTGCTTCTGGGTTCCTGTCTCAATATCCCTAAATTTGTCAGCTAAAATAAGTTCATTTATGCTCAGATCAGTTCTGGTCAGTGTGGTTTTTTTTTTCCCTATCACAGTTATGTTTATTCACAACAGGAATTTACCATATTTTGAATTCTCCTTCATTGGAATCTCATAGAAAACTGTGTTGTGTTTTCTTTTTGTGCATATTGGCTTTATTTTTCATAATAAACTATATACAGTAAGAACAGTTATAAAAGAACTAGGAAACCCACATGTAAGTTACATTCAAAATGTTTAACTCATTTGTATTTGGCAACCTTGAAGAAAATACTATCTATTCCATCTAGATGAATCCAAAGTTTTGTACTTAAATCGTTCTCTATCATATTTTGTATTAATCAACTTAAAAAGAACTTTATAGACTTTAATACATTTTCTTTTAAATTTTTCTTTACAATTTATTCATTATATATCACAGTTGAAGCTCCCTCCCTCAACTCGCCAGTCCCGCCCTCCCTCGTTCTTCCCATCCTCCCTTTCCCCTACTCCACTGAAAAGGGGAGTTCTCCACTATTACCATCTCCCCATAGCTTGTTAAGTCTCATCAGGACTGCTTGGATCCTCTTTCTCTGTGGCCTGGCAAGGCTGCATCATCAGGGGCGAGTGATCAAAGAGCAGTCAAGTGAGCTCATGATGCTCCTATCACTGGAAGATTCACAAAGAGACTGTGCTTCCAATTGGTCAAATCTCAATAGGGAGTCTAGGTCCTCTCCATGCACGGTCATCTGTTGGTGCATCAGTCTCTGTAGGACCACCCGGCTCAGATCTTTTACTTTTGTTGGTCTCCTTGTGGTACTCCTGTTTCCCCTCCCTGTCCCTCTAATCCCACCCCTCTTTTTCTCCATAAGATTCCCTGCACTCTGCCCAAATTTTGGCCCTGAGTCTCAGAATTCTGCTTCGATCCCTGTTGGATGAATCCTTTCAGAGGACCCTCTTTAGTACACTTCATTTCATTTTCCTCTCTTCTACTGCTTCTGGTGTCTATCCTGACTGCTATTCTGAATGAGATTTATGCATCCTCTCTAAAGTTCTCCTTAGTGTTTTAGCTTCTTTAGGTCTGTAGATGGCTGTCCTATATTACACGGCTAATATCCACTTATTAGTGAGTATTTACCATGCCTGTTTTTCTTTTCTGGGTGACTTCACTCAGGACGCTGTCTTCCAACCCACTTGCCATCAAATTTCATGATTTCTTTGTTTTTAATTTCTGAGTAGTATTCTGTTGTGCAAATAGAGCACAATTTCTGTATCCATTCCTCCCTTGAGGAACATCTAGGTTGTTTCCAGGTTCTGGATATTATGAATAAAGCTGCTACGAACTTGAGCAAATGTCCTTATTAAGTGGTGGTGCATATTTTGGATATATGCCTAGGAAGTCATCAGGGAAATGCAAATCAAAACAACTCTGATATTTCATCTTACACCTATCAGAATAGCTAACTCAAGTGACAACACATGCTGGAGAGGTTTCGGAGAAAGGGGAACCCTCCCGCATTGCTGTTGGGAGTGCAAACTTGTATAACTCCTTTGGAAATCAATCTGGAGCTTCCTTAAAAAAAATGGTAAAACATTTTCTTAAAGCCTAAACAACTTAAGCCTAACTGAAACTATACTGATCTAGTCTCAACTCCAGCAGAGACTTGAGAAGGAATAAAATTATTATTTAAGTATGAAGTGCAAACAAGCAGCTTCCAAAAGTAAGAGATGACTGAGATGGTTTACTGCCTAGTCAGTCGCCTGTTCTCTCTCTCTAACTACTTCACAATTTTGTCTGTCAGCTATGCTGGTCAGTGCTTTATTACAGCCTTCTGGCTCAGTGTAATAAAAAAACATCAATATAACAAAAGGGGAAATATAGAAATTCATATAAAATAATAGGAGAAAGGATTGATTGCTGAATATGCTCTTCAACTATAGGACTGTTATCATTCTCAAATATTTTTAATTCATTGATATACAATTATTTATATTAATATAGAAATAAAGGTTACAGGGTGTTACCTACAGGGGTATAGGATTTTATATATTGATTGAAAGTTAAGGTTATTTTTGATACACATATGTATGTATGTTTCTACTCTGGTATGAAGGTATTGGTACTGTACAACTCATTTACAAATGTTACTTCCAGTCCTGTTAAAAGCTGCTTTTACTGCTTTTAGAATAACTAACTTCTGCAAGTTAATGGTTAATCAATCAGAGGCTCATGTTCAAATTAGGTACTAGTCTAGTTGATCACAGAATTATACATCCTAGAAACAAGCAATGTTTCAGAGTAGATAGATGGATCATGGATATCTAGGTATGATTATACACTATGTAAATATAAGTGTAAATAGATAGCTGATCCTCAAAAACTTCAAGAAACCTAAAGAATATGGCATTTAAAGAATTTTTAAAAATAATTAATTTTAGGCCTTTTTTTAAATTTTTTATTTAACTTTTATTAAATACACTTTATTCCTTTTGTATCCCCCCATAAGTCCCTCCCTCCTCCCCTCCCGGTCCCACCCTCCCCCCCTTTCTGCATGAATGCCTCTCCCCAAGTCCACTGATAGGGGAAGTCCTCCTCTCCTTCTTTCTGATCTTTTTTTTTTTTTTTTTTTTTTTTTTCTTCTCAATGCAGTTTATTCAGGAACCTTGAACAATCTTCTGACCCTGGGGAAAGCCAGCCCACAGCTTAAAATAGCCTCTGGGTAGCCAACCCCAGCGTGCCTCGTGGGCAATGCAAATAGGTCCACATACACGGAAGCAAGCCAGATCCTCAGCCTTAGCCAAATATGGAGTTGTTTGTGACAGAGAGCACTCACCGTCAGGAAGGTGGAAGGCGGAAACCAGCTCCATCTTTAAGGCACGGTATTACACAGCTCTCTACAGTTCCCTCTTTTTGTTTTAGACGCATCAGGCAAGAGTAGAGGTCTGATCTCTGATATTAGAAATATATTGGGACTTTGTACCAATGTTCATTTAGGTGTCATCCACCCAAAGAGCATCAGACCCGTCCGATACCTTTTTCTCAGAGGCGGGACCTGGGGCATCAACCCGCATGCAATCCGACATGTTCTTCTCTGGGTCGAGAGTGGCTGACCCTGAGTGCAGTACTTGAGGCATGTCAGCTCCTAGCAACACTCTCAGCATAACTTCAACACAGATAATAAGCATCATAAAATGTCCTTTTGAAGATAACTTTGTTAAAGGTAAGCTAGCCACTAGGCAAAAATGGTGACACCCACAGATAATATGCTGTCCAAAATAGACATGACATGGACATAGTCTGAGTTGACTGCCAAGCTCAGCCATGACAGGATAAGCAAGTCCTTCAGGTTTTCTGCTTTACAATTTTGTCTGTCAGATATGTACTGGTCAGTGCTTTCCTACAGCAACAGAAAACATAGTAAGGCAGTAATTGGTTAGTTTCTGTTTTTTTGTTGCTTTATGTTACCAGCCATTACACGTATATCCATCAAATTTGATAGTGACTGAGAATTATTTCCATTTATGTTTAATGATTAAAACATCATTATGGGCATGATAAATGTGTTAAAGTAGCTTAAATTTTATATTATTAAAATTTATTTCTTGTTATAGAATCTATAGTAATGTATTTAGCCTTTTCACATGTGGTCCTCTTATGGAACTTCGCGATTTCTCAACTACATAATAATTCCCAACTCCAAAAATATTATAGCCAACTACATAATGAATTCTATAAATACTCCTCAGATATCAATTGGTTTGTATAGAAGTCAAAATCCGATATTTGTGTCTGTATAGTTCAGTGTGCTACTTAGTTCCTAAGTGTTATCAGATGATTTGTTTGTAACACAACTTTCTAACTCAGAAAATGATGTATTATATTTGAGTATGACTCTGTTTTGCAAACCTCACCCTACATGGTCAATGGCTTGGCACCATGCTTAGAATTGTAAGAGGTTTGGTGCTTACAGTTTTATAATGAATAAATGAATGTATTTTTCTAAGAATATAATCTTTCATCATAATACTGATTCGTCTTTACTTTGGATCTTTCATGCTTAGAGTAACCTGTTCATTTTCCTTTCCCTTTGCTGGGCATACAGACATGACATGACACTCAGTGTGTCCTGGATATTTATTTCATTCTTATTCATTTCAGTCTTAAATGAGTTGCACACTGTAGCAACTTGCTTGCTTATGCTGCATACATACATGTCAATGCATATTATCTTTACATTGGATATATTGTTCCTCCCTGATATATTTTCATGTGTATGAGTGTGTGTGTGTGTGAGAGAGAGAGAGTGTGTAAGAAAGTGTGGAGTGTGTTTGCATGTGTGAATGTAAATGTGAGGCATGCATATGTTTACAGCTGTGCATGCAGATGCACACACATGCTTGTGGAGGATGGAGGATAACCTCAGGTATATTTTCTTAGCCATCAGATGCCGTATATTTTTAGATATGATCTCAGAAAAAAAAAACCTCACCAATTCAGGTAGAACAGCTGACTGGGTAACCCTGGGGATCTCCCATTCTCCACTTCCCCAGGGCTGATCGTACAAACACTTATTTTATCTCGAGCTTCTTAGGTGGGCTCTGAAGGATCATTTTCAAGTGATGGTATCTGTACAGCAGCAAGTTACTGACTAAGGTACAACCTCAGGCTCCCCTCTTACCTTTCATTTCATCCCCTTTATTCTGTGTATAGTGAACCACTTGTTTTAGATCAGAACATTTTCTAAAATTATTTTTGGTAAAAACTCCATTGGACTGATGCTCACAACCAAAACATGAAGACTCTGTCTATTCTCTGCATTTTTTTTAACCTAACAGGAACCATATTAAGCTGCTTATAAGATGCTATGGATCTTTGCAACCAATGTATAAGTTTAGACTATACTGCTTTGAAGTGTAAGAAACCCATCTATTTTGAATTTTTCAATTAAAAAATAGATGAAATTAAAAAATATTATGGTAGGTTTTCAGTTTTATTTCTTCCTCTACCAAGAAACACCCCCTCTCCTCCCTGTCTTCCTCTATCTTTCTTTATTTCTTCCGACAGGAACATGGATACTAACATGGAGTCTACTTTTGCAGGTCTTTTGGTAATAAGGGTGGTACCAAATTAAATACCCGAAAAGCTATGTAAAACAATGTGTGTGGTTTTTTTTTTTTTTTTTTTAGAACATTACACAAAACCGGCTACTTATGAGTTCTGTTGGGATTTTTCTCTTTCCTCTCTTATGAGTTGGAACATAGCATGGCTGGAAAGAGCCCATATTCTTTATGCTAGTATTGATTACAATTTGGCAAAAATTGGTTTTTTTTGATTTATCTTCCAGATCAGAAGTTCCTGTAGCAGATGACAGTAATCATGCTGTTATGTGAGCAAGGAGTAAACAGCTGTTATATACTTTCTTTGCCCAGCTGTGCTGTGGGACTCCTCCTTCCACTTGGTTCTTAGAACTAGATGCATAGATTGTGTCCCAAAAATACTTTCATCTAATTTTAAAGACAAATTATCTTGACTACAACATTAATATGGTACTTCATGCTGGAAATGGTGTTTAAGAGTGCCAGCCCAAACTGTGATGCATCATTGTAACTGTGCACTGCCTTGTATAAGCCCACAGAGTGCCTTTTAGGAGTAAGAACAATTAACAGTATCAAACTTCCACTGTCTTAGTGACATGTGTGTGATCTGTGTGAAGATATTATAAGATTTAGTGCAGCTTGCTTCCACACAGATGACACAAGAATGACCCTTGTGTGTCTTTCAGCTGAGATCCCAGTCAACAGCTGTATACATGAGCACTATTCTCATTTGAAAAAAATGGCTGAAATGAAAACTGTAATTATTCAAAATGAGTATTTTGCAGAAATAAAACAACTTGCAGCATTTATTAATGATGATGATAAAAAGTGAACTCTCAGGAAAATGTTGAGCTTGGGGGAATTCCATAAGCACTTCCTGGAAGCTAACCACCTTCCAAATACTCAGTATGATAAAATGTGGTACAATTTTGATGAGCCATACTTAAAAACATTTTTATATTGCCAGAAAATATAATATGATAGTATGAATCCATACATGACAAACTTTTTTAAAGTTCAAGACAAGGCAATGGATTTTAATGCAAAAGACTAAAACTGTACTGACAGTGGCTTGGAAAATATACCTAGCAACAAAATATCAAGAACTATTTTTTATTTTATTTTTTATTTATTACAGTTTATTCACTTTGTATCCCAGCTACAGCCCCATGCCTCATCCCCTCTCAGTCCCACCCTCTCTCCCTCTTCTCTTCCCATGCCCCTCCCCAGGTCCACTGATAGAGGAGGTCCTCTCCCCCTTCTATAGGACCCTAGTCTGTCACATCTCATCAGGGGTAAAGGCAACTCTGTTTTTTTTTTGTGGAAAACAGAAAAGGATTATCAACATATCTGAAAAGGTGAAGGCACCCTGCATTTCCAAAACAAGATCTATGTGAAAGATTTTTTTTCATATACTTCAAGATAGATGCAGCAATGAAATCCTCTTTTTTTCTGATGGAGCAGACATTAACAAATATTGAAAAAATAAGAAATTGTGTCACTCTCTACTCGTTTGTGGAAATGAAAATATTTTTGTTAAAGTGTATTTGACAGCAACATTTATTTAAAGTTACTGTTATTTTTAGATTATTTTATGTTCTCCATTTTAAATTTTAATACAGAATCAATGGATCATAAAATATGAACAAAACTTTTTCATGATAATTATTATTGACAGATGTTGAAAAGTAAACAACCAATTTGCCAAATACAAAATGCTTTGGTCTTCCTGAATAAGGGTTGATCATCTTACTCAGGGTCCTCCTGCTTGCTTAGCTTCTTTAGGTGTACAGATTTTAGCATGTTTATCCAATACTATACATCTAATATCCATTTACAAGTGAGTATATGCCATGTTTGTCTTTCTGCTTCTGGGATACTACACTCAGGATGATATTTTCTAGTTCCCACTATTTGCCGGCAAATTTAATGATTTCCTCATTTTTAATTGCTGAGTGGGAGAAGGGCATGGTAGGTGAAGAGGAAGGGAGGGAGGGATTGGGAGAGGATGAGAGAGGAGGCTACAGCTGGGAAACAAAGTGAATAAATTGTAATAAATAAAAAAAATCATTTAATTAAAAATGCTTTGGAACTGTGCCCCTATTCTACACACACACACACACACACACACACACACACACACACACATACACTCACATTCCAGAATGGTGAGAATTCAAATTTACTGATAGGCAAGCCAGTGGGGTGTTTTTATTGATCAGTAAATGATATGGAAGGGCCCAGCCTTCTGTGGGTAGTGCCATCTCTGGCTAGAACGGCTTCGGCTGTATGAAAAAGTAAGCCTAGCAAGCTAGAAAGAGCAATGCAGTAAGCAGTGATCCACCATGCTTTCTGCTACAGTTCCTGCTCCCATGTTCCTCACTGGATTTCATTCCCTGACTTCCCTTTACAATGAACCACAAATTAAGCAGGAAGAAATCTTTTCCTCCACAAGTTGGCTTTCAGTCCATCACAGAAATAGAAACCTGATTAAGATAACTACTTGATGACTGCATTATTCTATAAGCACTACTTTTTCCTAAAAGACTCACTTTAATCTCCCCTAATTATATTTATCATAAAATGACTATATAAAATTTTCTATTTGTTGGTTTAAGGCAGTACTTCCCTATAGCCCATATTAATCTTAAATTATTCTACAACCCAGTCTAACTTTAAATTCACAGCGAGTCTCCTTCCTTACCCTCAAAAGTGCAGGAATTGTGTTTAAATGTTATTTTAAAATTATGTTAAAATGCTTATGGCATTTGTTTTAAGTATTGCCTTTTTCAAATATTTTTTTCCTTTTTATTATTACTGTTTATTACAATTTATTCAATTTGTATCCTGGCTGTGGCCTCCTCCCTCTCTCTTCTCCCTCTATGCTCTTCCCTTAGTCCACTGATAGTCAAGGTCCTCTCCCCTTCTATTTGACCCTAGCCTATCACATCTCATCAGGACTGGTTGCATTGTCTTCCTCTGTGGACTGGCAAAGCTGCAGTTTTTTAGTAGGCCTGTGGAGATGACTAAATGATGAAGGTTGTGGAGAGACAGTTTAGTGGTGAATGTTACATATGGCTCTTGCAAATTTGCCTGTAAATCCAACTCTTGTTTCCATACCCACAGAGACACACACATGCACAAAATTGAAATAATAAAAATAAATCTTATGTTCTTTACAGTTACTAATTTGATCAGTTGAGGGAGTGTGTGGCATGGTGCAACTGTGGAAGCCAGAAGACAATGTAAAAGAGTTACTCCTCTCCTTCCCCATGTGGGTTCCAGGATCCAACCCAGATTCTCAGGCTTGGCAGCAACTTAGCCATTACCTGCTGGGCCAACTTACCAGACAACATAAGTTTTACTCAGACCAAATTATCAGTGTATTATTGGTTGATTTTGAAAATATGAGTATAATATGCACACTGATATTTTTGAGCTCATTTTCTTCACTGCTCATGAGATTTATAGTGCCATTTGCTCCTTCTGGGTTATCTTTCTGTCTACTTGGGAATTCTGATCAACAGGAAGTTTCTAAGTCCTTCTGGTTTTGTTTTCTCCTCCCAGTTATTTGGCTTTCTCTGGTAAACTGTTGTCTCTCCCTTTGGCTTAAATCTTGATGTCCTGTGGAGAGACAACACGTGTTCTTATGTTTGATGGTTTTCTCCTGAGACAGTGAAGTCTCCTGTTAGACTTCCCTCAGGACTTTAAAAGATAGTTGTGCTCCAAGCTCTACTTGTTTCAAATAGCATGTACTTCTCTTCATAGATACTCCTGAACAATTTGAGGCAAAGAAGTATTCCTCATCTGAAAAGATACAATTGGATTGCTAAGAGAGCAGTTAGGATGTGGGAATGATACCCGACTTTCCTGCATGTTTTTTTAATTAATTTATATATTTTTTATTAAAATTTTACCTTTATATTAATTACAGTTTATTTACTTTTTATCCCAGCTGTAGCCTCCTCCCTCATTCCTTCCCAATCCCCCCTCCATCCTCTCCTCTCTATGTCTATTGATAGGGGAGGTACTCCTCCCCTTCCATCTGACCCTAGCTTATCAGGTATCTTCAGGACTGGCTGCAAACTCCTCCTTTGTGACCTAGCAAGTAGCAAGGTTGCTCCTCCCTCAAAGGTGGGGAGGTCAAAGAGCAAGCCACTGAGTTCATGTCAGAGACAGTTCCTGTTCCCCTTAATAGGACACCCACTTGGATACTGAGCTGCCATGGGCTATGTCTGAGCAGGGGTTCTAGGTTATATACAAACATAGTCCTTGGTTGAAGAATCAGTCTCAGAAAAGACTCCTGTGCCAAGATATATTTTGAAACTAGTAGGATCCTTGGCATGGTTGCTCTCTCTTCCAGCCTCTGTCCTCATATGTCTGTAGCAACTTTCCTTGATTTCTAGCAGCTGCATCAGTTTCCTGAGCTGTATTGTCAGTGGGGTCTTCATACTTTTATATTATACTAATAGCTTTGTTTGAGAGAACGTTTTTCCCATATTTCTTACCCGCAGTCCTGAAATGAGGAGTTTATCAACACAACCCTGACAGATACGACAAATGAGGATCTGCATAAGGTTCAGGACAGACCTGTGCTTGCATGTATTTGTTGACAGGTTATGTCCCAATCTCTTCCCTTGTCTCTTATTCTATGACAATTATTTGCAATGCATTGCTTTTCTAGTGAGTAGAGAGTCCTGATCTCATCATACACAATACATTATTCTTTCATCCCTCCAAATCTCATTGTTCTTTGTGGTGTTTCAGTCTAAGGTACAAGTTCACCATTGTCATTATTGTCCTTGGCCATTCTTGCTTGATGAGTGTGTGTCTGCTTTGCTAAAGACTGTGTTTCAACTGTTCTCACAAATGTTACTTAACAACATTTACTTTTGAAGTTACCTGTTTGTTTCTTAGAACTTACAGATTGTCTCTTTTTCCAGTCACTGAAGGTCTTTAATGAGGGGAGGGGAGATGTCTCAACAGGTTAAAGTGCTTGCCATAAAGCATGAGGACTGAATTTGGATCATCACACACATATACGGGCTGGGGGCGGGTAGGGTTGGGAGGGGGCAAGGGAGAAGGCTACAGCTGGGATACAAAGTGAATAAATTAGAATAAATTTAAAAGATTTTTAAAGGGGAAGGCAAGTCATATGATGTAACCCAAGTGCTTTGAAGAAAGAAGCAGAGGAGCCCTGGAACTTGCTTGCCAGCTAGACTGAGCGAATGAATGGGCTCCAGGTTCCATGAGAGAATTTCTACAATAAAAATAAGGTAGAAAAGCAATTAAGATGACACACTGCCTACACCTTTGGTGTCCATATGCCTGCATGGCTACATATACAGATGCACATATGGACAAATTAACAAGGAGACACACCACACACACGATCTTTCAATGCACATAAGTTTTTTGTTGTTTTTTTTTTTTTCCTATTTTACCCGTGTCCACGTATTAACACAAACTTTTTTGCCAAACCCCACTGATAACATTGTCCTCACTATTTGCCATCTGGCCTGTAACCCAAAGGCAGAGGTTTGAGAATTTAACTCATGGTTGCTTCTTCCAATACTAATGTATTCGTTAGCATGCATAGGCTTTAATGAGTCTACTCCTTCATTCTGGAAACCAACAAGGAGTCCAAGGGGATTCTCATGGGTAGTGAATCATAAAAGAGTGTATTGTCTCTATAAAGTCGAAGGAATAGAGTAGAGACATAAAACATTTGTCTAATAAAAGGTAGCCATAAACAACAACAATGGCAAAACAAATACTCACGATATAAAACCATATAGCTTGCATTCTGATAGTCAGATAGTTGATGAGAAAGGACTTTCAGGTATGAAGTCATTCACATTTATAAAGCTGATAATATACCTTTGTTATGCTCATTTATTATTGACTACATAAAATATCTTATAATGGCTATGTATTAAATAGTTTAAATAAAGTATTATCATATAATAAATGAGATGCCATCTACATTTTGGGTTTTCAGGTGAAGTCTTCATTCACATTTACTTAAGCACCAAGGATTTTCTTTTATATATATATTTATGTAATTTCTCCTGATGATGTGGCTGAATGCTGCGGAGCATCTGTTGTTTACAACTTCCACCTATCCACTGGATCACTTGTAAATTTTCCTGTACATTATAAGCTCTGTTAATCAAGAAGGAAAACAATTTAACTGAACAAGTTAATGTTTTAGTTAGGATACTATTTTAATCATCGTCTGCATTATAGTTTAAGCAACTAATCTTTTTAAATGAATTCATATTGAAGAAATACAATTCTAGATTCAAGTTAAAGCACAATGCATGAGCCAATGCATCTGCCTCTCACTTGCACACTAGAAGAAACAGGAAATGGCACTGTTGTATTTGAGGTGGTTGCCATTTTCAGCAATATGTTACGTTTAGTTCTGCTTCCACAGTTAGTCCTTTTCCTGAATGATTTATCAAAACCTTTTTTCCAGAAATGGCAAAACCCTTTACATGAGTGAAAATTCTTTCTATTCAGTGGATAGTGAAACAAAACATATTATTTTTCTTAATCTAAGGATATATTTGTGACACAGTTTTTTTAGAAATCTAGAAGAAAATGAATACTTTCAACATAATAATCATGTAATCACATTCCATCATCTCCAATTATACAGCACTGCACTGATAACTATATTTAAAATCGATTACATAGTAATTTAGAAGGGCTATTAATAGGAATAATACTTTTGATTTGTGGGGTGTTCTCTGAAGGTGAAATTGATTTGTTTCCAGAAGTTAACACATTTTTTGTTGTTGTTCTTTTAAACTTTAGTAGTAATTTGTGTTAAGAGACAGACCAACTGGAAACAGATCCCCTATAGCCACCATATCAAACACATTCAGAGCACACTTCTCAAAACTTGGACCTCAATTTCTTAAATCTTCTTCATGTGGATTACCCATCTTCATACAGTCTGACTTTTGTGTAATCTCCAATGGCATCCTTCATTAGTCGTGTGCTCTCTCCCTGAATCAATCCCTGAACTTCTAAGCCTCCAGTCATTCCATTTTCCATGTTTTCTTAGGTTTTTGAAAGCATCAGCATATTTTCTTTTCTCTAAAACTTTCTCTGCTTCTGTTTGCCTATTTACATTTTGGTAGGCATTTCATTGTTTGTACATTTATTCGTCCCCAGTCCTTTCGACAACACCATCCCAGAGTTCTGCCAATACAGGTCCGTGTACATGTCCTTATTCTATCTGCTGTAATTGGGCTGAATCCTGCCTCAGGGGAGGAGTCCATGTCCCTGAACTGACTAGTCCTCATAATGAATTGCTTCCCCTAGTCTCTGCAAAGGCTCCTGCAGGAATGGGGACCTGACCTAAGCTGGCACAATTAGAATGACTTCTAGAAATCACAGAGAGAAAGTGTGTGACTCAGAAAGATAGCTGGGATGCTCAAGCTGCCAGTGGTCAGTGGGAGCAGAAGGGATGCCTGGGATGGATGCCAGCCCAGAAAAGAACAGATGGAAGAAATGGAAATGTTCAGACTTAACGCCCCTCCCTTGGCCCAAAATCCCTGAGGCAGACCCTGTGTTACACTGCCATATCCCAATTATTAGGTTAGCCACTTCATATATGTGAATTGAATTAGCAAATGCCTATCTGCATTGTTAAAATATTTTAGTGTTTTTGGTGCTTCTGCTTTTTATCAGTGTCTTCCACAGTCTCAGTTACTAATTAGTCCATTCATTCATCAACAAAACTTAGTGCTACAAATGGGCTTGAAAAACTAATGCTCCTTGTGATGCAATAGGAACCAAATGATGACAAATTCAGTTCACTCTTTTTATAAGAAAATTACAAGCTCTCTCCCCCAGTTTGATTATGAGTCTCAGCATCTGCTTTGATACACTGCTGGGTAGAGTCTTTCAGAGGCTCTCTGTGATAGGCCCCTGTCTTGTTTCTTGTTTTCTCCTTCTTCCAATGTCCATCCTGTTTGTTTTTCCCGAGTGAGGATTGATCATCTTACCCAGGGTCCTCCTTCTTGCTCAGCTTCTTTACATGTAGAGATTTTAGTTTGTTTATCCTATATTATATGTCTAGCCCCCACTTTAACAGTTTAACAAGGACTGTCTCTGACAGAAACTCAGTGGCTGGCTCTTTGATTACCTCCCCCCCCCCCCCGAGGAGGAACAGCCTTGTCAGGCCACAGAGGAAGACAATGCAGCCAGTCCTGATGAGGCCTGATAGGCTAGGGTTAGAGGGAAGGAGAGGAAGATCTCCCCTGTCAGTGGACTTGGAGAGGGGCATGGGAGGAGATGAGGGAAGGAAGGTGGAATTAGGAGGGAATAAGGGAATACAAAGTGGATAAACTTTAATTAATATAAAAAATAAAAATTAAAAAATTCTACTAAAAAAAGAAAATTACATGCTTCATTACAGATTCATTTTAAATGAACTCCATCAACTTCTCTGAACTTTCTATAGTAGACCAAGACATTTGGAGTTCTATGTTTGCCTGGATATAGTTAAGTTTTAGCATTCTGCTGTCTCACTTTCATTTCTTGTTGCTCTGATAAGTTGACCAAAGCAACTTGAAGGGGAAAAAAAGCTATTTAAGTCATAATTCTAGGCTTAACAGAATATGGCTTAGTCCATAACTGGAGAAAGGCATGGCAGCAGAACTTTGAAGCAACTACTCTCATTATATCCACAGTTGAGACCAAAGAATAAGCAATCAATGCAAGTATATAGTAAGCAGCTTGGCCTCTCCAGTTTTTTTTTGGGGTTTTTTTTGTTTGTTTATTTGTTTGGTTGGTTGTTTTTTTTTTTACACTCTTCTGTTTCCTGCTTACAGAATGGCCCACCTACAATTAAAATGGATTCCTCATTTAGTTAATTAAGTAAGGTAATGTCTACAGAAATTCTGAGAGAATTACCTTAATTAAGCAGGAAAATTCTACAGGTATGATTTGGAAATCTGCTTCCTGCATGATCCCATCGTCTTTGAGAATGACAAACCAACCGTCACATGTTCAAAGGACGTTTTACCAGAATTTCTCAGCCTCCAAATATTGTCAGTATGAATGGTTCTTTGGTTCTACAATCTTTAGATGTTTTCTGTTTACCATGTTCTTTCTTCACAAGTTTCTGTTAAGCTATGATTTTTCTGACAACATGTCCTGTTTCCTGTCTCTCCTCCCCTTGGACGCAGTGGTTTTCTTGAAAAACATGTCTATCCACTTGAGCTCCCCTGGTTTCTTGGCTATAAATCCCTGTCTTTCTGTGACGTCTTTACAGAAGACTCCCCATTCCTTTATCTTGCTTTGAAATAGTTATTTCATCTATTGTTATTGACGTAAATAAGTTTTAGCTTTTAAATCAAAGACACAAATGTTTTTGTTTTCTTTAAGAACGCAAATAAAACACATAATTAAAAGTCAAGGTGAGTGCTATAAAAGAGCACATGGTGTTTTGAAAGGGAATCTTCTCTAAGAGAGAAAGGGATGAAGTGAGAGAAAGTTTCACTAATGAAGAGGCATCAAAAGCAAAATGGAGAGAAAACCACCCCTTGGGTAGTCTGTGCAAAGTCACCAAAGAGAGGGAAACCACAGAGAAAAACATAAGGAACAACTTCAGTGGCCAATAGAAGATTGACAGAATTTTGCATTTAACATTAAAGCTAAAGTATTTCTATAAAATAATTCAAACATGGAATAAACTAATCAATTTTCACCTCTTTGGAAACTTTTGTACAGAGTAAACTAAAAAGTGGATAAATGGTGACACATACTATAGCCACTCTATCAAGAGCTTCTAGCCACAGATTTACACCATCGCAAGCACTCTGCTAAACTAGTTAAGGAAAGAGATGAGATTTTGGTAATAATATGATTTCTAAATATTTTGAAATAGCCAGCAATAAAATGTAACAACTTATTTCATAATGAATATGAGGTTACTGAATTATCTCTAGATTTCAGGAGTAAACATATTTAATAAATTCCATGAACGACAAAAAGGAAAGATGAATGTAAAACATAAGGAAAGGTACTCAAATGAAAACTGTAATTTTTACAAGTATCTTAAAAGTGTCATTTCATATGGTCTTTAATATCCTAAAGCACTACAAAAAATTGTTTTAAAAATACACAAAATGGCTTGTTGAGTAGTTTACCTTCCAATTACTGCATGATTTAAATAATTGATGACTATATTTCATTGTGTTGACAATGTACTAAATTGAAAATGTAAAATTGTTTTCAATGCATATTAAAATGACTCATCTGACACAGTATAATATGTCATCTTGTCCTCAAACATTTCATTTTCATGCCCAGAGGATGAAGGCAGGTTGGAAGAGTGATTCTATAAACAAACAGATAAAAACTATTGGATAAGGGCATAAATCCCTCTGAGCTGTTAGAAAATTAATACCGATTATGAATGCAGAGTTGCAGTTGGGAGTGGATAATCTTGAAGCACAGTAAAAATATTGTGTGATCCACACAACAAGCAGCCTTAGAACCCCCCCACCCCCATGTATAATAAAAAGAGAACATTGTACAAAGGATTTTTAAAATTTTTATTAATTATTTATTATGATTTATTGAGTTTGTATCTTGGCTGTGGCCCCCTCCCTAGTCTCCTCCCAATCTCTCTTCTCCTCCTATGCCCCTCCCCCTAGTCCACTGATAGGGGAGGACCTCCTCCCCTTCTAACTGACACTAGTCTATCAGGTCTCATCAGGACTGGCTGCATTGCCTCATCATTCAAGGCTACATCCCCCCAGGGGTAGGTGATTAGAGAGCATGCCACTGAGTTCATGTCAGAGACAGCACCTGTTCACCTTACTAGGGTACCCACTTGGAGACTGAGTCAAGGGCTACCTCTGAGCAGAGGTTTTAGGTCCTCTTTGTGCATGGTCCTTGCGGTATCAGTCTCTGCAGCCCTAGATATCCTCAATAGAGGAATCAATACAGAAACTGTGTTATATTTACATAATTGAATACTACTCAGCTATTAAAAACAAGGAAATCATGAAATTTGCAGGCAAATGGTTTCTTGAGTGAGGTAACCCAGAAGCAGAAAGACACACATCTGACCCTGTCTTAACAGATATCTTCAGACCTCGGCACAGCAGCACAGCGGCACAGCAGCACAGCGGCACAGCTGACTGGTCTTTCTCAGAGCAGACCTAACTGCCTGAGGTATACAGCCGCTGGGGCAGAGCTCCAAGCCCTTTAGCAGCAGGCAAAGATCAGCAGTACATGTCCCGGAGTCCCAGATCCGCGCGGCAGCTACACCATCCCCCCAGGGACCCAGTCTGCTGGACGCCATAC
>REGO01000736.1:512418-538190 GCA_010120015.1 Rhombomys opimus | reverse complement strand
CAATAAAAAACAAGGAAATCATGAACCTTGCAGGTAAAATGGTGGGAACTGGAAAAGAGCATCCTGAGTGAGGTATCCCAGAAGCAGAAAGACACGTAGGGTATATACTCACTCATAAGTGGATATTAGACATATAATATAGGATAAACACACTAAAATCTGTACGCCTAAGGAAGCTAATCAGGAAGGAGGACTCTGGCTAAGATGTTCAATGCCCATTCAGAAAGACAAAGAGGATGGATATCAGAGAAAGGAGAAGACAGGGAACAGGACAGGAGCCTACCACAGAGGGCCTCTGAAAGGCCCTACCCTAAAGGGTATCGAGGCAGATGCTGAGACTCATAGCCAAACTTTGGGCAGAGAGCAAGGGATCTTATGAAAGAAATGGGAGTTAGTAAGACTTGATGAGGACAGAACTGCATAAGGAGAGCAACAGATCAAGAAATGGCTGGGCACAGGGTTCTTTTCTGAAACTGATCTCCACCCAAGGACCACTCATGAAGATGGCCTGGAACGCCTTCACAGAGGTAGCCCTTGGCAATTCATTGTCCATGTGTGTTCATAGTAATGGGGAGAGAGACTGGCCTTCTCTTTGATCACCTCCCCCTGAGAGAGGAGAAGCCTTGCCAGGCCACAAAGGAAGACAGTGTGGATACTCCTGATGATATCTGATAGACTAGGATCAGAAGGAATGTGAGGAGGACATCCCTTATCAGTGGACTGGAAAGAGCACAGGTGGGGAAGAGGGAGGGTAGTGGGATTAGGAGGGGAGAAGAGGGAGCTACAAGGGGGATACAAAGTGAATAAACTGTAATTAATAATTTTTTTAAAATTAAAACATCATTTTGTTTGCGATAAAAGTTGGGACTGTACTGGTAAGACTATAAGCTATCCCATCTTAAGGCTAGATATAGTATTTGTCTTGCTTTCATTGACAATTAGAAAGAAATAATGTTATTAGAATTACCTAATTAACTTCCAAATTAAGAAAGAGGGTGAAGGTAGTGTGGTGAGAATGTCTGTAGGGTCCTAAGTATTTTTAAATTTAGTAAAAATCATCTTTTGCTTACCTAAATGTAATTTTCACAGCTCTCTCTTTTCAGTTACTCTTTAAAGCATAAATATTTTTATATTTCATTTGTAAATGAAATAGATTTTTTCAAGTGATTTTTTTAAAAGACTTAAAAGAAAAATATTTTCTCTGCACATCTTGGTGCTATTTTAAAACTGAAACTATCTCTGAATAAATATTCTCCTCTCTACTGTTAGCAGTGGCTTTCAAAATCCCATTTTTAAGGTAATTCCTTACATATTCTTTATTTGTTGCAAAAGGTGCTGTTTTATTATTGAAATACCATTATTCTCAAATCATTAAAATATGGAAGACTAGAAATGTAATCATATGATAAAAAACTCTATCACCAACTTAAAATCTGCACACATATTTCTTCCTGGAACAAATGATATTATTTCTGTAATTACATTTATTTATGTCTTTATTTGCTTTCTTGAATGTGTAAGCTTGTGTGCAGCCCATAGAGTGTGTGAGTGTCAGCGTATAACTTACAGGTGTTGGATCTTCCTTTCCAACTTGTGGATCTCATGGTCAAACTTAACTGGTCCAGCTGGCAGCAAGTACCTTTACCCACTGATTCAACTTGTTCACCCAGTGTCATCCTCTCTATGCCTTGAACCCTGCTTCTAAGAAAAAAAAATCAAATAATTTTAGGCACATATTCATTACTAGTCAATTCTATTGTCTATTTGATACTTCTTAAGCTTTTCGGTTCATTCAGAACTTCCCCCAGTTTATTCTGAGCTTTAGTTATTTTCTAATTAAATCTTTCAAGAAATGATGTCCTTCCCAACAGACACAAAGGCATTGCAAAAATATAGGCTCAAAAGATACGGGCTAAAAACATAAAATATCTGTATTAGTCAGGGTTCTCTAGAGTAACAGAACTTACACAATGAATCTCTTTCTATTTAGAATGAGACTAAACAGAATGACCCCCAGGCTGCAGTCCAGTTAATCCAACAATGGCTGGCTGTGAATGAAAGGTCAGAGAACCCAGTAGTTTTTCAGTCCATGAGGCTCTACCTCTCAGCTGATCTTCACTCTACGCTGAAATTCCCAAGAAGAAAGCTGTAATGCTAGTGACGGAACGAACTTGCTCATGAGGTGAGGGTAAGCAGGCAAAGCGGAAGTGTTCATCTAGGACTCCAGCAGAATGTGAGGCTCAGACTGAAAGTGTGTCTTCCCTCCCTAAGACCCAGATTAAAGGCATGTGTCTGGAGATATGAATTAGAAGTGGATCTTCCTGCTTCAAATTAAACAAACAGACAAAAATCCCTCCAGTTTGAGATTTTAGTTAATTCTGAATGTACACAAATAGACAACCAGAAATAGCTTTCATAATATTCAAACCTAATGTTGAAAAAACAACCTAAATTGTTTTTAGAAAGGGGCTGGAGGACTTGGTGGAGGAATAGCGCTTCTTCAAGATCCAGCTATACCACTGCTAGACATATATACAAAAGATGCTCAAGTGTACAAGAAGGACATCTGCTCAACCATGTTTGTAGCAGCTTTATTTGTAATAGCCAGAAGCTGGAAACAGCCCAGATGACCCTCATTTGAGGAATGGGTACAGAAATTATGGTATGTCTATCACAATGGAATATTACATAACGATTAAAAAATAAAGGAAATCATGAAATTTGCAGGTAAATGGTGGGAACTGGAAAAGATCATCCTGAGTGAGGTATCCCAGCAGCAGAAAGACACACAGGGTATATACTCACTCATATATTAGACATATAATAATATAGGACAAACATACTAAAATATGTACACCTAAGGAAGCTAATCAGGAAGGAGTACTCTGGCTAAGATGCTCAATCCCCATTCAGAAAGACAAAGAGGATAGACATCAGAGGAGGGAGAAAACAGGGAACAGGACAGGAGTCTACCACAGAGGGCCTCTGAAAAGTCTACCCTGCAGGGTATCAAGGCAGATGTTGAGACTCATAGCCAAACTTTGGGCAAAGTGCAGGGAATCTTACAAAAGAAATGGGAGATCATAAGACCTGGAGAGGACAGAAGATCCACAAGGAGAACAACAGATCCTTAAAGTCTGGGCACATGGGGTCTTTTCTGAAACTGATACTCCAACCAAGGACCACTCATGGAGATGGCCTGGAACCCCTGCATGGAGGTAGCCTATGGTACTTCAGTATCCAAGTGGCTCCATAGAAATGGGAAGAGGGACTGTCTCTGGCAGGAACTGATTGGCCTGCTCTTTGATCACCTACCCCTGAGGGGGGAGCAGCCATACCAGGTCACAGAAGATGACAATGCAGACTAGGATAGACTAGGATCAGAGGGAAGGGGAGGAGGATCTCCCTTTTCATTGGACTGGGAGAGGGATACAGGTAGGGAAAAAGGAGGGTGGGATCAGGGAGGGAGGTACAGGGGGGATACAGAGTGAATAAACTGTAATTAATTAAAAAATAAAATAAAATAAAAAAGAGTAACCTGTGTGAGACAGCTAAGGACCTATAATTCTAGCTGGACGGGATCTGGTGCCCTCTTCTGGCCTTCAAAGATAAAGCATCTGTACTCATTTGTACATGTCTAACTTAATTATGAAAAAATAAAGCAAGGTGGTAAAGAGGTACTTCATATGATCTGCAAGTACAGGAAACGGATTATGTAAAATGATTGAATAGATTCAAAAGACCTTTTATATGCTTGTATTTAAGGAAATGTCTTTTATTTGAGTTTCATTAAAAATCCACAACATTCAAATAGTTTTCTATGAGATTTATACTGTGACTTTAATTTTCTAAGTGCACAGAAACTGCAGTTTTGTTGTTGCTGTTCATTTGTTGGTGAACTACTGTTATAATGATTTACAATTTCACTATTTATCTTATCTTTCCTCTATTGGATTTGGGGGGTGAGGGTGGAAGAAAGCCTTTTTCCCAACATTATCTACTTCTAGCATACTAACACTATATCATTATAGCATTGGGAGTCATAATTAACATCCCTGAAAGTCACTTTTGAAATAATGATGTTTAAGTTCAAGACTGCATGATATTAATTTATGTGTCGTTTAATGAAACAAGTGTCTCCATTAAAAGACTCTGGGAAATAAAATACACACACACACATATATATTCCATATATATGTATGTATGTAGATATATGCATATATATATACATATATATGGAATAAAAGTAATGATTCTATTGGGAAAATCTTTCTAGTATGATTGGTAGACCAAAGCTATTTGTTTGGCATAAGGGAATAAAAATTACACAAGTCCCCAAATATGTGTTGGAAGAGCCCCACCTCTCCATTCACAACAGCGGTACTCACTATCTTAGTGGAGTTCTATAGAAAATCTGAACTGGTAGAATGAATGTACATTACAGGGAGAATATATGAGACTGAATTTTATGATAGAGTCGCTGCTCATCCAAAAAGCCTGATACCTCAGCAATCCAATCAGGGGCTGAGTGCCTAGCAAATTGATTTCTAGAGAACTGACCTTCAGTCTGCACTGGAACATGAGAAAGTCTGGGTTCCACTCTCACGGAAGGATGGCAGCAACAGAGAAAGTGCACTCAGTACTGAAGAGTGAAGGCAGGCAGGCAAGAAGTCCTGCTTTCCCGTTATATCTGGGTCTTCACCCAGAAGTTCTTTCCTGCTCTGTGGGAGGGTCTCCCTCACCCCAAGTTAATCTCCCAGAAAATACCTTCAAAGACCTGCCTGGAGCCACCTCTCTTAATTGATTTGAAGTTCCATCAAGTTGATAACTAAGACTAATTACCTCACTATCCTACCTTCTCTTTAAATATGAGAGATAACCAAGAGGAGTGCCAGGAGTTTGTATTATTTTGAGAGTCTTTGTGGCTTCTCTGACCAACAGTTCATGCAGAGGTATCCTACACCTACGACTGAGACTTTTTTTTTCAGACATCACTTGTTTAGGTTAAATGTCACACCTGGGTCTTCATCTCCTCCAGCTCACAGTCATTGATTCAAACCCCCTTCCCGAGTATTTTCCTCTCTACTTACATTTTACCAATGTTTGACTATAACTGTTCTCTTAACTCCTAAGTCATCTTCTCCAACATCCTCTTTGCCCATGACAAATAGATGATAAGAACTAATTGTTGAAGATGCCACACACCTTGGGACAGGACTTGTAGAAACGAAGGTGAAACTGTGATGGAAACTTCTGGATGTCTAGTTTTTATAGTCTGTGAAAATTCTGTGTAGCCACCAGGCAGGGTGAAAAGTGTCAAGAGAATTGTCTTACTATGAAACCTGCAAAAACAATATTCATCTCTTAGACAATATGTGTTCACTTGTAAAATACTGTCATGACTGTTATGGATAAAACCAACTACTCTCTAATTAAATCGATGGCTTGTTTCACAGGAGGAATTCATGCCTGGGACTATGAAGCTTGTCCAAAACCCATAGTTAAGGAAGTTAATGCCCTAGGGGTAACTTAACATTGTTTAGCTAAACTGACAAAGAGTCCAACTGTCTTCTAAATACCTGTTTTTATACCCAGAAAAAATACTGATGCTTGTCTTATTCAAAGAAGCCCCCTCCCTTTTTGTAATAATCAATACAGAAAGCCATGGCTGCTCTTAAGAATAAGTTCCTGTTAAATACTCAGACACCACCTCTTTTAAAGCACAGAAAAAGAAGTGGAAAGAATATAAGAGCCAGAGAAAGAGAAAATAACTGAAATTTCAGGTTCTAGACACTACAGTGTTTAGAATAATGAACTCAAAACAGCAGCAATTATCTATGCAACACTGGCCTATTGAGTTATTCATGATGGAAAAGTATCTTATAGGTTCCTGTCTCTTACTGGTTACACAGATAATCTAGGACAGAAAGAAGGTCATTGTCTTTACTTGTGTTCTCATAGGTGACACTACCAGGCTTCAATAGAGTTCCAAACCCAAGGATACACAGATGACCATGATTAAAATTAGTGTGTCAAAAAAAAAAGTATATAGGGAGAGTATTTCTAAGGGAAAATGGGGAGTGTGTAGAGGTGGAAGGTGTGTAATAGAGACTGGAGTAGAAACTAATTGATGCATTAACACATGTATAAACTCGCAAAGAACAAGATTAATACAAAATCAAAGATAAAAGGAGCAAACTACATGAATGCTTTTGGAAAATATTAATAAGCAGAAAACTGGAAGAAGTTAAAAAAGAAGAAAACCTTTAAGCAAACTGGTGCATTGACTTTCTATTCAGGAAAAACATTGAGCCCTACTATGATAAAAAGAAATAGAAACCAAATATTTCAAAATAAAAATACCCACTAATTGTTACTTTTTACAGGTCATAGAAATTTCTCTATGTTAAATTGATTTCAATGACCACTATTCTAATGATGGATATCACAGACCAGCCAAGTGTGAGACATGATTTGGAGGAATTGGCTTTTCAATATCAGTTTATTTGTAATAGAAAAAATTTTTGCTTCTATTCGATATAAAGAAACAAGGGGAAACTTTTTATCTATCCCATAAAAGAAAGTATTCAATTTAAGGAAATGCAGCTGTAAATAAAATTATATATGTGAAAATGATTTGTGGTCTGAAAAATAAAATGCAGTGTTTAAGTTATGAGGTCACCTGCAGACACAGAGCTCCTTTCCTAACAATGTACCACTACTTCTCAAACCATATAAAGTCTATTCAATGACAAAACACATTAAAATATTCTCAGTCTTGGAAGCAATATAAACTGTACAATAGTGCACCTACTAGAAGTGACATGACTGAGAATAGATTCATTTGTCAAATTGATACATATTAGAATGCAAATGTCACATGTATTTTATATGTTTATTTGTAAATACTATGTCATGTACCATTATGTTTCTAGATTCAAGTACATATGAAATGATGTTTACAGGCAAACCAATTAATATGACTGCAGTTTCCCTTGCTGTTGGAATGGGGCTGCTGAGAGAACAGCTGGAATGTGCTTCTTCACAGTGTCTCCTATATGTAATTCACATCTTTAGTTAGCTTTTCATGACCACGTGGTTGTTACAATTTTAATCATCAGGGAACAAAACACAGATAAAGACTGTTCTGATGATATGGCATAAAAACACAAACATCCATGAACATCTGAAATTCCAATCAAATTAACTCTTTTTCAAGTATTATACATAATTTTTACATATTAGTATAAATATTACATATTGTCACAAATAGTAATATGTAAATATTATATGAAATAATATGCCTTGTTCCCAACAATCATTTATTTTAACATAAAGTATTTGGAATCAATCCAACTCATCCTTTAGGAAAAATATATAGTGAATAAAAAAATCATAGTCTTCAAATTAATAGTAAAACAATTTAAAATTGAGTGAAAGAGGAGCATTTCAAACCAACTCTTGCATATGATAGAATAAAATTTCTTTTCAAATTATATATAAAAAAAATCAAATAGTCACTAGAAATTTTAGAAATTTATTGTGAAATACTCACAAAAGAAACAAATTGAGCATTCTGGATTAATGCCTCTGATAAACCATACTTTCTATCTTTCCCAAAACAATAAACACAGTTTTATTTTTTGAATCGTAACCCAGAAGAGGAATCTCACTGAAGATGCATAAATCTGTGTTTATTAGTTTGCCTGAAACAAGGGAAATAAAAGGTTGAAAACATCAAAGCAGCTCTTTTTATTAACATATTTGTAGCATTTTGTCACACTGTACCACATTAAAGTTTGAACTTTTAAAGAGAAATTTTAAACAGGAGTTATATTTCCAGAGAATTAAGCTATAAGAAATAAGAAAATAGTGGATATGATCTTGGAAGTTAATTATTTTATACTAATCAAAAAATAGATTTTAAAATTAAAAATCAAATATATAACATACAATCTTGTCGGTATAATATTCTTGTGGAATGTACCCTTGTTCATTCAAATGCTGAATTCCCTATCCCACTATTTGGTTTCAATCTGGACATTGCATTGTGATGCTTATTCTAAGCATCATCTGCCTAAAATTTTTGTAAACATGCCACCATTTGTTCTCTGTATTGTCAATAAATCAACCAGCCAGTGCTGTGCAATGAAGAGAATAGGGTGGGATATGTTGGTCAGGACTGGAGGAGAAGGAAGCAAGTGGGAGGGGAAGGAGAAAGGAGATCAGCAAGTCAGGAATGGAACCATGAGGAGGGATGAACAGGACTTAAGATATGAGGAAAAGCAAGCATAATGGGTGAAATCTGAATGGTAGAAAGCTATGTGGGCTTGGAGGTTTAGGATGGAGTGACTATTGCCCAACATTGTGCTCTAGGTTAATTAAATAAATCCTAGTCTCTGTGTGGTGATTTGGGTATACAGCTGGTTTAGGAATAACTGCTGCTTAATTCCAGATAAATCAATAATAGATATTAATAACCCAAAACACTATTTCAACATTAATGAACAGGGAATAGCTCATATCTTCATACCAACCAAAAAGTACTCTTATCTATAACCTCATTTGGAGCATATAACAAGAACATATAGTATATAGATGTAAATGTCTATCCCAGAAATTGTGCTGAGCATGTATCTCAGTGGTAATGTAATTACCATACCAGGTAAAAGCCCTGGGCTGAATTCTCACTACCACATGAGGAGAAAATAATACTCTTTCCTTAAAGCTATTTTCCCATATGGGTATGCTTATAAGTATTATCATTCTATTATCATAAAGCTATTCAGACCTGTGACAAGTACCATAGGTGTACAAATTCCATTCAAATTCTCATTTCTTGTTAATTATAATACAGTGGCTACAAATGTTAACTCAAAGAATATGTTACAAAGCAGTAAATGTGTCAAATCTATTTAGTTAATAAAGGTCACATTTCCGGATGTGTAGAAACATTGCACATTTTGCCTGCCTGTTGTAACCTTTGTTTTCATGAAGATAGATGATAGTTTAAAGTGTAGGAGATATGTAGCATACATTTGACACTTGTGGTTAAAAAGCATCTTCATATGTTCTTCAGTAGAATTAATGAAGTGACTTCTCTGAAAGCCTTGGATTCTGGGACAGAAGAAAAAAGATAATCTCAGATGTGGGTGACCTTTGTGACAGGAGAACATCTACTGAAAACTGGGTTCATGAAAGCCCCTTTGAAAATATTTGGAATTTGAAAACTTTGATCATGAATGGAGCCTCAAAGCCCAAGAATCTACATAGATGACAGAAGTTACAGTGAAAGCATTGCTAGAATATTTTTACTAAATGTAATTTCTGAGAATATGTCTAAGTAGAGACTATATATAAACTTAAAGACTCAAAGACACAATTTGAAATAGTAATGTTCAGCTTCTACCTGTCTCACCATACACACTGAAAAGTAGGCAGCTTGTGTGAATTCAGTTACAAAACCTGAAGGCTTTGAGTTTTAGTGGAGAGTTTTATGTTGATGTTTAATGAGTGAAGATATAAGTGCTGTTAGAATGCCATTGGTAGGCTTTGCACTTGAAAATCTATGGATTGGAAGAATGCTATGACTATAGTATAGTCCCTCCAAGTTCATGTATTGAAAACTTAGTTCGTTAAAATGGCCATGTTGTGAGTTGGAGCCTAGTGTGAGGATTTTGAGATATGGGAGCAGAATCTTCATGTATGGAAGATACTGTGTCAGTGTGAATCTTTCTGCCCTGAGAATGGATTAGTTGGATCACTAGAGGGTTGGTATAAAGTAAGATCCCTTTCATGTCACCCCCTTTCATGTCTCTGCTCAGATGTCCCACTTCCTGTCATGAGCTGAAGCAGCATGTGAACTCCACCAGAAACTGACATAAGCACCAGCACTGTGCACTTGGACTTCCAGTCTCCAGAGGTGTGAGCCAGAGTGAAGCTATGTTTGTACAAGTCAGTCACCCCACACACTTCACTAGAACAGGAAAACAAGCTAGGGCAGTGGTGTACATTATTTTAAGTGTGTTTGTGAAAGTATTCCTTGAAGGATTAGAATGTGACAATGAACTTAGTGAAGGAGATGACCCAGAATGATGTGTCCAATTTGTAAGCATCTGAATATGAGAAATAAATAAAGCAAGTGCAGGGTTTCGTCTTGAGTCAGGATGTCCTTTCTCTGCAGCTTCTGATATCAAATCTGTCTAGTTTCTCAACATAACAAACATTATTTCCAGGATCAATTCGTCTGGTCATCATGTCTATGCTTGGATAGAAAGCTATCATGTGTTTATTTGGGTGTCATCTTGCAATTGTCAGGTTGTGCTATGTCTCATTGCCCACAGTTGCATGATCTAATCCCTCATGAAACCCATGGGTAATTTTAGGTATCAAAGTGACTGTATTAAGGGATACTGAGACAACTAATAAATCATCATTTGTGGTATATGATAGCATTCAAAATAAAAAATTCCATGAGTATTTGTTCCTCATTCATGCAGCACATGATAAGTAAATGTCCTGGATATAATATACACAAAAGAAAAAGCTAGGATATAACTCTTCCTAGTTTTTGAACTCTCTATCTTATACTGCCTATTGGGGCTATATGTCTTAGATTGAGATGCTTTTCCATTGGCTTACAAAAGGTTGAGGAATTTAGACTAAATCTGAACCATGATGCAAGCACCTCAATCTCTAGGTTTCAGGTACTGAAGATAGGAACTCTAAGCCTTCCAAATATAAATCTAATAAATTCGCTCTCATGCCTACATCCACATCCCATTTATTCTTGCTCCTTATACTTGATGCATGATAGATAGATAGATAGATAGATAGATAGATAGATAGATAGATAGATAGATAGAGACAGTATAAAGATCTGTGGCACTTGGACTGACTGTCCAAGGAACATTAATATCTCTCCTATTACCTTCTGCTAAGGTACAGAGAACTGTGCCTTTATAGTGATTGGAAGCCTTTATGAATGGTCTACAATTTATTTCCTCCTTCTCTACACACACACACACACACAAAAACCAGAGACAGAGATACAACTTAGCAAGATGACTGAAAAGATAATGCTAGAGTAGCATAATTCTTTAGAATAACTTTGAAATCTGGAAGAAAATGAAACCATGGCTGCTTAAGCTCACAAGAAACCAGAGTGAGTTGCAGAAAACAGAAAGGAAGGTGGGGAGATTTCTGAGAGCATGAATCTGTTAACGGGAAAATCCTAGGAGTAATTATAAAACAATTTTATGTAAAATAAACCCATTTCAGAAACTCAAATTTCAGGAGTAAAAATATCATCTAGCTCTACTGAGAAAAATGTTTATTCATTTGCATTCCTCATTGTAAAGATTAAAAGCTTCTTACACAGGTGAGGTTGTCCCAAGATACAGTATCTCAAACTCTGGTGTGATAAATTTTGTATTCCCTCTCATGTTTTGTTGTGGAATACGAATATACTAGTGTGGCTTAACTCTGTGTTCATAAAATTCTCTCAACAGGCTGATGATTTTCATTGAGATAAGCTTTAAAAATAAAAAAATGAGGGTGTTCTTCAGGCTGTCAATATTTAAACTATCCATAATTCAAACACTAGAATAAAAAGCTAAAACAGAATATTGGCAGATGATTCATGTATTATGAACATGAGAATTATAATATGTGCCATTTTGAATAATTGAAGTCAGATTTGTCAGATAGAATTCAATGTTGCTAATACAACACTCAACCTTCACTGTTACCATCATGATCATCTGTCCATGAGCCCACTATGATGTAACAGGACTGGCTAGCGAGTGAGGCTGACTAGATCCAGAGATCATGTCACATTATACACCTCTTTGTTAAAATCTGCAACATATACATAGATTTCATGGTTATATCCTCTCAGATCCTGAGCCATCTAGAGAAAGCATTGATTAGAATAAAATTATACCTGCCATCACTTTACCTTCAAAGCAAAGCATACAGTCAGACAGACTACTCAAAATTCTGCCCGGTGGGAAGAATGATCATCATCACTGGGGTCTCAAAAAGAGCCTGTATAGCAGAACACACCAGAACTGAGACACCTGTAAAATAGGTCTGCACCTACCTTACAATGTGTTTTGCCAATCTCAGAGCGCTACCTCATCTGCCATTTTTTATTCGTGTACTGTTTGGCCTAATTAGCAGTATGGATCACAAGCTGCCTCTATTTATCGAAGAGACTTCTCTTTTTTGAGCCACACTTTAATCTAGCAGATAATGGGTTACATACCATGCTAAAAATATTCAATTCCAAATTCTGAATGTGTCCACTAGGAATTGTAGCTTTTTCATGTTTGTAGTAAAAAACAAATACATCAAACCACACCTTCATTTTAGATGAGATATGTTGTTTACCCCAAATCTCTGAAAATGTAAATGAGATAGAAGGATTCTGAAATTTAGTCATATTTATTTTGAACACTCTAGCATAATATAGTCTTTTGGGTGTGTTTAATGTAATCCATACTTTTACTTCATTAGAAACAATAAGCATCAATGTAATTGATTTAGTGAGAAATTATGATACTCTGTGGAGAGGAAAGATAAGAACCCTGCAAATTTGTTCAAAGTTATAATATAGATATGGACATCCTGTAGATTAAGTCATATAGCAGCCAAGAACCCCTAAATGAAATAGAAAATGTGTACTGACATCTTCCCCTGTTAGATGAAAGCAATATGATCCTGGTAGGGCTTTTAGCAGGATGCATACACAGGCTCTGGTAACAGTGTAGGAATTTTGCAGTTAGGTATTCATTTGCTTATCAGACCACATCTGTGGCAGAAGCTAACAAATGTAGTCGCCTCTTGAAAAGATCATTATGGCCCATTCTGTGCTCCAGTGTCGGCCTGTCATTTCACAGGCCGAGCGGGAAAGGTGGAGTTGGGGTTATCCTTTATTTCTTCTGATGGGAGCCACTTACCATGTCCCCAAGCTCTAGAGTTTCTCTCACAGGAACAGTGGATCAGATGAAACACTTAACCCCGAGTTTGTTCCAATAATTCCTGAACATACAACTGGACTAAACACCCTCACTGGTGGAAGAATACCCACTCTGTGCCCTGTGGTGTGAAGACAAATGCCGACAACAGTATGAACGGCTGCTCCTGCAATGAGATTCCTGGACTCCAAAAACTAGTGCCAATTCAGGGACTAGCTGACAGTCCTATGAATAAAAATATAAGGAACTGTTTACCCAGTTTGTGGCTATTGGACAAAAGATTGTGGGTCCCTTTGAAGCATATTTAAACTGTGTGAGGATTCACTTAAGGATGAGCATTTTATTTAGTGGTTCTGGACATGTAATCTGAGTAAAAAATAAGTAATGATTAGGGAAGTATGGCTCTCTTACTCCACAATGTCTGAAACTAAACTTTCCAATAATGCAGTCACTTTCCCATTGCTTTTCTAGAATCATGATTATCTAGCCAGTGTCATAGGTCTGCATCAAGCAGGTAGACTGTTTTGATTATCATTTTTAATACTTCCATTTAGTTAGCTCTGATCATTTTACTGCTAGCAATTGAGAGTAGACGCTTGGACCTTGCCAGCATAGACGAGTCTCACTGCATTTATATTTTACAATTGAGTAGTTGTGGTTTAATCTCTAACCTCTGGCCCACAGAAGACTAAGATCACAGGCTCTAAAAGGATTCTCATTAACATATTTATTAGTGCTGGGGTCATGTCTCCCAACACAGTCAAAAGGTCTGGAAAGGTAACTTTACATATCATTTCTGTATGTCTTTGGATCACTTATATTTTAATTCATGAGAAGGCAGAAATTTCCAGGATGTCATTATTTGACTTCTTAGACAAAAAGCAAGAAAATTTTGGGAAATACTTTCTGAACTCACTAAGATTTTTCTTGTTTCAAATCTGCAGTGAATGCTGAAATAAATGCTAGTGCCATGCACACACACACACACACACAGAGAGAGAGAGAGAGAGAGAGAGAGAGAGAGAGAGAGAGAGAGAGAGAGAGAGAGAGAAGGGGGAGAGAGAGATAGTCATGTTTTGCCATATAAGATAAAATTTAATATATCACAGTAAAGATTAATAATAACCATAATACAGCATATCCATTGAATGGTATATGGAAAAAAAGGATAAATTCATGTCTTTAAATTTCAGATTAGGTTTTGAATAAATAATCTAGGAGCTTCTGGGTTTGCCCAGAGTGAGTCTCTATGTCCATATAGCTTCCGTTAATTATCAAGAATAATACACTGTCAAGAAAGTTGTATAAACATCTGTTTCTATCCTTTTATCCTCTATAATTCTCACCTCATTGCACTGCTCTCACTAGTCTTCTCCTGTAAGGATGCTTTAAGGAGACACTTTATGACTTGTTTTTTGCATATCTGAGTTGCCAACACCACAACTCATGGACTTTGTAGCCATTAATAAAAAAGGGTCTTTGAACACCCTGACAGCTAAATCATAATTTAATATAATGTAGGGATAATGTCCCAGGAAGCATAAAACAGAATATGGTAAGAACTTATACTATAGAGTGTAGTTCAATTAAAATGTGTAAGTCACTTGCAGAATTTTCCTTTAATGCTCTTTGCCTTTGGTTGCCTGCAACTGAAAGCAAGTAAAGCAAAACTATTGACAGAGATGAACTAAAATGTGCCCAAAAAAATTAATCAGCACACAGCTCTGTTTCCTTATCCATTGTCACATACATATACCTGATAGTCTGCCAAATACACCAAAAAGTTTTTATGAATATTCAATATTAAATATAGTTACTTAAGAGTAGTCTGCTATCTCATTACTCATGCTTTACACATTAAGGTTAGGAGCTAGCTCAGATTTGAATTTAGAATTTTGTAAAAGCAAAACAAGGTACGGTTCCTGAGGACAATTATCACCCATAGAAACCTTTCCACACAATATCTTGACCATTTCTTCTGTCAGTGCAGGATTAACACCAAAGCTACAAAAGGCAGCATGTTTTATGGTTTGACAACTGCCATCTTTCATAGAGCTGATGTCACTGCTATCAAGGGTGATCCTTTTAAGCTGTCAAATAAGATACATAGGATCTAGAATTTCAGTGTCCACAGCTCTAACAAGACTTACTTAATACCCCATTCTAATTCAAAGGATAGCATTATTTCCCAGTAAATCCCTTCATGCTAACAGTAGACACTCTAGGTGTTCAACTCAGATTCTAATTTTGAAAATCCAAAAATGAGATTCTATTCATACAATGTATGATCATGTATCTCAAATACCTATGGGAGTTTGACATATTTTAAAATTCCTACAATCACAATTATATGTATTATATAAACAGAATGAAGAAAATTATAAGAATGAATCTAGAGACAATCCTGGAAGTACAATGTAGAGTAATGAAAGTAAAAAAATACTTTCCAAGATATGATTTGGACATTTTAAACATTCCAGAACACAGTACATAAACTTGAAGATGAGAAAAAAATCAAATTGTAAATACTCTGGGAGCTTCATTCCCTACTGGCTAGTTTCCATCTTGCTGGAAAGTTCTATGCAAGCTACAAGGAGAGAAAGTCATCTGTTTCATCCAACTGTGAACCCTGTCATTACAGCAATAATTGGTATGGCAAGATATTGTCACATGTACAATAGTGACACAAATACCCAACATCTTTTTGATTGGACTTACGGCCTATTCCACAAGACAGAACTTATGCTTACTACTATTGATCCTAGAACCCATGAATACCTAAGCCAAAGGCACTGGATGAGACTCTTGTATTATTAATCTGATGAAGGGCTATTGTAATAAATTAATCCATAAATCTGTATTTTTATCTCCATAGATCAATATATCTCTTAATCCTCATCAGAGAGGCTTCAGTTTTCAATATATGGTAATTAATACAAAGACCCATAACTATTCAATATCCAGAGAATAAGGGACTGTGGTGTGCTTAACTATAAATAGGACATGCGTATCACCTGAATTTCCCCAACAATTCAGAGATCATCTTGGAAACGTAAACAGAAATATTGAAAGAACCAGAGGTAGTAGACTAGAGAGCATCATCAAACTTATATTTTTAATATCTTCTTTAGTATAAATTAAATTAATGTACAGTAGATACTTAGATTTCAAAATAACCAGTAAATATCAGAAAAATAGAATGTAAAATATTTTATTTTTCCTTGTTTTTGTTAAATTTGTTTTTCTTAATTTCTTCCATCTATGTAACACATCAAATCATTCTCATTTCCAACACTCTATTTTTTCCTACCATCTAACACATCCAATCCCACACATTCTCCCATTACCATAGTAATGATAAATTTATTAGAAGTTTTAGAAAGCACACAGTTTTAAAATAAATGGATCAATAAGAAAAACATGTTATTCTAACATTAATGAAAGAGTTGGGATCCTATACCACCCTCAACTATCTCAAATGCTAGAACAATCAAATTTACACTCAAGAAAAAAGAACATTATTAGGACACATGGTTCCAACCAATATGGCAGCAACACACACAAAGGCAAAGCGAGCACAAAGAGCAATTCAGTCCACGCTTAGAGCTGGAGACTACCAATGATCTAGCAGGAATTGATAAGTTGAACAGATGGAAAATCAACAGGACGTATTTTGTTTGAACAACAAAGTCAATCAATTGGACATAATTAACATTTTAGAAAATGTTCAGATACAGCAGAATGTAAGTTCCTCTCCTGCTCATGTGGTTCTATCGACAAAATAAAATTTGATAAAGTCCCTAAACCCCAAATAGACACTACATAGTGTCCTTTCTTAGACTTAGAAAGGAATTATGCTAAAAACCAATAATGCTATTGTGACCTCAGAATATTAAGTGATTTGACAGCACTTTCTTATGTAATTCATGAGAAAAAAATCTGTTAAATATATAATATACATATAAGCTAAGTTAAAATGAAAATTAATACACAGACTGAAATCAGAGGCAACTGCACAGACAACTTTAAATCAGTATTATAGAAAATATATGTCTAAAAATAATTTCCTCCCCTACCTTAAAACATCAGTTCAAAAACTAAGTTTAAAATGTTAAAAAAAAGATAATTAAAATGTTGACACTGAGAGTTAAAATGAACAGAATGAGGAAAACAACACAGGAATTCATGAAAACCAATACTGAAAGCCAACTAAAAGTCATTTACTTTATCCCAACACCAAAGAGTGCAGAAAATCTATTGATATTTCCTATGAATGAAATCACAAAACATCTTAATAAAAGATTAATACATAATCTTTACTAAAATAGATTAGTACATAATAATCCAGCATTATTAAAAGTAGTCCACCATGGTTATGGAGTGTTTGTTTCAGTAATACAAAAGACTGGGTCAGCATTCATAAATCACTCTATATAATGTATCCTAGAAACTGGATGAATAAGAATAAGATGAACACATCTTTTGATTCAGAAAACTTCTATGTATAATGAAAGCATTCAGTCCTAGGATTTGATCTTATCCCTGACCAAGGAAGTGGTGTATATAAAAGTCCTAGAGCTTTCTTACTTTATTTCATGTGCTTTATTTATTTATTTGTTTGTTTGTTTATTTATTTATTTATTCTTTTGGGGATGAGACTTTGACATATAATCCTACTGTTTTTGTGGTCCCTACACAGCTAATTACAGCTGTTGTTTTTATTGAGACACCAAACGATTTGCCCTCAAATAAGAAATAAATAAGGTGCATCAGTCCATGCAGGACCCTCTGGGCTCAGATCTTTTAGTTTTGTTAGTCTCCTTGTAGGACTCTTGTCCACTTCATGTCCCTCTATTCCTACCTTTTTTTGTCCTCCATAAGACACCCTGCACTCTGCCCAAAGACTGGCTTTTTGTCTCAGCATCTGCTTCAATCCCCTGTTGGGTGAATCATTTTAGGGGACCCACTATCACAGGCTCCCATTAGGTTTCCTCTTTTTTTAATTAAATTTTTATTTTTATATTAATTACAGTTTATTCACTTTTGGGTTACCTCACTAAGAATGATTTGCTAAAGAGTCCATGGGTGTGAGTTTAACTACATTAAACTATTGAGTTAAATTTATTGCTCTTGATTACATTAATAGAAACACAGTAAGAAGAGTTACAGATTGAGAAATCTCAATCATTTTCGTATGCAGAGTTAAACATTTAAATGAATTAACATATGTTTGATTTTCTGCTAAATCCTCAACACTGTGCAGAATGACTTACTCCTGGCTCACTAACCTTGGATTAAGGAGAGACTATATCTGCCCAAACTATAGCTATCCAAATACTGTGGCACAGGTTAGAAACAGCTATATTACATTCAACACAGTATCCTGTGTTTTGCTTGTTTGATTCTCGTTTTGTCCTAGAACAAATGTCCTAGAACAGTCTAGACATTTAGAAATCATTCTTTTTATATTTGAAAAGCAAGAAATTTCAACTGTAAATTACATTTCTAATTTCTGTTTATTTAAACAGTTTTTGCTAACATTGACTGAGCTTTTGTGATTAATGGCAGAAGGGAAATGTTTTCCCTAGGCAAAATTCAGACGCTTTAGCTCAGCATTGCCTAGGAATCACATTTTTTTTCTTCATGTCCTTGGGTGACATTTGAATATGCTACTTCACCTGGGCTGTGGTAACCCATGCCTTTAATCCCAGCTCTTAGGAAGCAGAGAGGAGCGGATCTCTGTGCAGTTGAGGGCAGCCTGGTCTAAAGTGTGAGTTTCAGGGCAGCTAGGGATGCACAAAGAAACCCTGTCTCAAATATGTACATGTGTGTGTATATATGCATGTGTATGTATGTATAACATATATATGTTCTGTGTACATGTAGGATGATGGCAATATGTATTATTTGCATACAAAATAGAGATTTTTTTTTCCATTAAAAGTCAGGCTCTAAAATGTGTAGAAGTTGAGAAGTGATTATGGTTCACTTGCTGTTATTTCCACCCCTAAAAATGCATCCAGAACTGTGTAGTCTCCGGTGATCTTCCTTCTTTTTGAGACAGATTTTTATCTCAGATTTTTGTCAAATCGACTAGAGGTAGTGACTCCTTAAACCTTAAAGTGTCATTAAAATGTAAAATTTCCATATATATTAAAATTTTGTATTCTTTTCAATTTCTCTGATGAAATAGGCTATTAAGAAATCAACAAGTTTGAAGGCCTTTTTCTGTTTTAAATATTTCTTTCAAATTATATTATGAGGAAAGCAGTAAAAAAAACCTAATTCTTATGACTATTTGGTATTAAATGATACCAGTAACATGAAAGTACTAAAAGCTTCATAGTTTGGGGTTAAATTTGTTCTATAAGTTGTACATGACTCAAAGTCCTCTTTGTGGTGACATATCTATGTGTATACAAATATATATGAATATGTGACTGTGATTTTTTTTCAGGATTCATACAATGTATTTTTCTGTTATTTAACTCCAATAATTCTTCCCAGATTTATGCTCCCTTTTCTTACCCATCCAACTTTGTGAATTTTTCTCTTTACTAAACCCATCAGGACTAATTTGGGCTGCTCAAATATTTTCAGATGTGTGACCTCATTGGGAGCATGGTTGGATAATCAGAGGCCAAACTTTTAGAGGAAACTTACTGTCCATCTCCCAACAACTCCTCCATCTCCAGTAGCTCCTCCGCCATGAGTCAGATCGCATACCCAGATCGCCCTCCATGTTGGAATTTGACTGCCTGGGGCTTGTTACCACAATTTCTGTGTGTTCCTATCTACAAATGACCTCCTGTGACCTAAGAACACTGTTCCTAGTAATCACCCAATGCCTCTGAATCTTACATTGTTTCTAACTCATCTTCAGTAATGATCCCTAAGACTTGGAAGGAAAGGTACAGTATTTGTGTTCTATTTAGGCCTAAAAATTCTATAGTCTTTTATTCTCTATACTTTAAATTCAAATCTGTGGGGTGTTTTCTTTATTAATTGTTGATATGGGAAGGTCCAAAATGCTGAGGGTCTCTGTGTTAATCACTACTGAAAACAGAAACTTCTCTGAGAAGAGTGAAAAGATGAATTAATCTATGGGTTTAGTAAATGCCTCCAAAAGTCAGTTTAACACTGTATCAATTTAGTAGAATATTTTCATTTCATGGAGCAGGACTTCTATCCAACCATAGATTACTAATATATTTGGTTACTAACATATTTGTGCCACTATGTTACCAGTGGACATACCCTTCCTGGCCAGTCATTACTATAACTCACAAGGTTAAAAAATGGATAGCTAGTTGCTACTTATCTTCCTCTGGAGCATGCATAGCACCTTCTATGCTGTGATATCTAGCTACTAAAGAGAGAGCTTCCAGTTCTATACCAGGTCAATTTGTCCATGTTCATTGAATCCAATATTTATTGTTTTCAGCAACAGGTCTTTACCTGTTGCTAAAACTCTGGTGGGTAACCAAAATAGGATGCAATGCTCGGGAGCATCTATGAGACATCACTCCCCAGCAAATCAGTTCATAGGTTTTCTGCAAACTTGATAAAAGCTAGACACATCTGAGAAGAGGCAATGTCAGCTAAGGAATTTCATCTATCAGATTGACCAGGACATTTTTTCATTTGATTATTGATATGGAAGAGTATATATCCAATAATGTACAGTGCCATGGTTGGTTTGGTGCTGCTGTAATAGATAAGAACAGAATGGAAGCTGAGAAAGTCACAAAAATAAGCCAATAAGCAGGCAGGATTCCTGAATGTTCCTCACCTCCTCTAGGTTCTTGTATCTGCTTCTGCCCTGACTTTCCTCTGTGAGGCATTGTGACTGGGATCTGCAAGCTGTACAAACCTTTTCTTCTCTAAGTTGCTTTTGGCCAATTTTTTTTTCAAGCAACAAAGAACACTCCTTTATATCCCAAGAGAAACAACCTATTTCTAGCACTAGATATTTACTTGTTTGTCAGTGGAATCTAGTATACAGTTTACCCACTATATTCTCTCTCTCTCTCTCTCTCTCTCTCTCTCTCTCTCTCTCTCTGTGTGTGTGTGTGTGTGTGTGTGTAGTAAGTCTCTATAGTACTTGGTTTCCATATGACTTTTCCAAAATCCTTTAGTGTAATTTATCCCTCTCCAATGGCTGTTTAGGAACACCAGGTCTGGTGTATTCAATACACACTCAAGAAATATTTGCTTTCTCTAGTCCATAGTTAAATTGGGCACATGGAGAATAAGTGACCTTCTCTCAACAGCCAAGAGTGGATGACTAAGACTGAGTTAATGGCTTTACATTAGGTTCCAGAGAACTTCATATTTCTACCTCTCACTTCCCAGCAGTGTTGATACCAAGGAAGAGATGCCACAGTGTGTTAGACTAGAGTTCCTTCAAAGAGCAGTGGAAGGCTGCAGTCCTTTGATAAACCTCAAAGCACAGCTTTGAAGTGAAGAGTCAGTGCCTTGGAAATGGACTCATTTTTTTTTATTATTTTGTAATGTTTTCACAGAGATTATTTTGAACTTTTAGGTAGAAAGAACAAGAAACAATATGCAAATAAATAATTGATCTTCACCCTAAATCAAAAGAAAAATGGTAATGTTTGGTTCCATTATTGCTACTCTTATTTTACAAATCCTTATCTAAATATTGATGTGAACGCACACAAAAGATAGGGTATTATCTGGTGGTATAATAATAAGTATAATAACCTAATTCAAAACTTGTATTTAACGCTAATTATTCTATTCAGATAAAATAAGCATTCTTCTTTGTTGAGATTTAACTCTGATTCAGATTATATCACCATGGATACCGAGTTTAGTAAATTTTGAGAAATGAGCATGTCTATTTCATATGAAAAATTCTTCCATGTAAACTTTAGGTTTGATGTTATAAAAATTATAATATCATAATAAGTAAGATAAACATTTATTTATGATATGACCACATCTATAATCTTAAATAGTAAGTGGATATTTTTAAAGAAATGTTATTTTTTTTCTCTCAAACTTAATACTATGATAATGGATTATGAAGAGTTGCTAAAATTTAGGCCTCACTGGCTAAGAAAACATAATCACCACAGATGCGAAGAAATCAGCATCTTGAGTTCACAAGTCTTTACCTTTCTTCTTACGAAACAGTGATATAGATACAATTTTAATATATTGCTACATGAAAGTATACACCTGGGTTTATATCAGTAATTTCAGGGCTATTAGCCCAGATTAAAATTTCAAATGCCATGATTGAGCTAATCATTTCATTAGATAGTGAAATGAATCCAAAGTAACTATTATTAGAATTCAGGTTTGCAGCAGAGAAGCATTTCTCATTCTGCAGAAAGGTCATATGAACAGCTTGATTTTCAGCTGTTCCAAATGCTTTTCATGGGAAAAAAAATAGGAGATAAAGGGTAAGACGCCCTCTAGTAATAGCGCTCCACACTTCCCGTTGTCTTTATGCTTTCATGTCTTCACAAAATAAAAGTAAAGGCAACATATTTTATACCCGGTTTTCCATTTAAAAGGAAACTTCTGATATTATATTTCATTTAAAAAGTCTCAAGCACAACTGTGGAATGTGGAACTCTTGCTTTTCTTTTTCTTCTGTAAAGTTACAAGTCGTTACAAAGCAAACTTCATCATTTCCGCAAATGCTGGGAAACTCATTTTAACTATGTTGTCTCTGAACTTGTCAACAGAATTGAGAAAAGCAATTTTGGATGTCAGAATGAGAAAGCACTGAGGGGAAAAAACAATCTTTTAAATGCAATCTCTATGTTATGATGCATTATTATTCCCTGTAATTCTGCCCTTTGATGTATGCATAATTCCTGGGATAGTCAATTAAAAAGACTTAAAGACCCTGTGGCCATGTTATGAATTGTAATTATTTGAGCAATCTGGTGCTCAGGTAGGTAAATGACTGAGTCAGAAAAATACTCTGAAAAGAAAAAAGAAGCTGATATGAAGGGTAGTAAAATATGTTTTTCTTGTTGAACTTAACTCTGTAACACGATTTCCTAGGTACTTTGTCTTTCTGTGTCAGCCCTTTAAGCCGCAGGTGACAACATGGATTTTTTTTTCCAGAGAAACTTTCCAGATAAGTACACCTGCTCCTATTTAAATAGCACCACAGATAAGAATTCTGCTCTATAAAAACAATCTGCCCATAGTGCTTAATATACACTGCTTTAGAAAGGCTCCAAAGCATTTTCCCCTACTGCCAAAATCAGCTCTAACCTTTTCAATCAGACTCCTTTCAAATCTGATTGCATTTTCTATACTGTCCCCTGCCAGCAGGCACATGGATCCAATTCATGCAGTGGACACTCTGTCTTTGAGGTTTACAGGCCTCATGTTAGCTGTAAAACCTCACCAGCCACAATGAATATTACATCCTCCTGGCAAATGTGAACTGTCTTCTAGAAACACTCCACTGGGAAGTTAAAAGACACTCTTCTAGCTAAACATAAAGCACTTTAAACCCACAAATTCAATAACAAGAGAAACTAATATTCTGCATCCCAAACTCAGTCCAGGACTCACAGAAAGTCACTGTCTGTTAAGCCATAGACTTCACAGTAAACCTGAGATGGTGGACACGTACGAAGTTCAAGGAATAGGAAATAAAATTATAGGATGGAATGATATGCTTGTGAGTGAGTTTTTTCTTCATAAATGCATAGAAATATTTTAGCCTTAAGACTGGATAAGGCAAGGTATAATGCCTGTCTCTTCTATCCATTGACTCAACAAATATTAATGCATATTATTTCGCAGGTATCCCGTTAGTCTTTGAAATTGAAACTAAGAAGGATTTCCAAGTGATTCAACTGTCCAAAAATAATTCAAATTATAATTCATCATTAGACTTAGTCAAATTTATGACAAACATACATATTTTCCTTATTAATATATGTCAGGCTATAAAATACTTTTATACAATAGCATCCATTGGATTCATTTTTCAACACCATATACATAGTTATGGATGCAACCTGTATCTCACACATATGAAATCTACATATGCAAACTTTTCCCATGCATCATGAAATAGTTCATAAAACTAATTGGGAGGTTAATTTAGTTTCTTAGCCATGTACTTCCAAAACAGAACTAGAGACTACTGAACTGGAATGGATTTGAATGTCCCCTCTTTGAGGAATAGTTTTCATGCTATCAGAAAGCAGTGTGCAAGCTTCCTAAGGAGGGACCAACTGTGCTGCTCGGCCATGATGCCTGTGAAGCATCAGCATAACCTTAAGGATACAGTACTGGCATGCACATATTGGTGAGTCCCAACAAATTTTTGATGGAATTTAAGACCCGCTCAAAAAATGAAATCTAGCTAACTACTCAATGTTAGTGAATTACTTATTATAGGAGGTGAATTTTTTTCATCATCACACACACACATACACACACACACACACACACACACACGCTCTCATTCTCTCTTTCTCTTTTTTTAATTATTATTTTTTTACACTTTATTCATTTTGTATCCCGCCACTCTCCCCTCCCTAACCCACTCTCCCACCCCCTTCTGCACGCATGCCGCTCCCTAAGTCCACTGATAGGGGAGGTCCTCCTCTCATTCCTTCTGATCTTAGTCTATCAGATCACATCAGGAGTGGCTGCATTGTCATCTTCTGTGGCCTTGTAAGACTGCTCCCCCTTCAGGGGGAGGTGATCAAAGAGCAGGCTAATCAGATTGTGTCGAGGCAGTCACTCTTCACATTACTATGTAAACCACTTAGACACTAAACTGCCATGGATTAAATCTGCGCAGGGGGTCTAGGTTATCTCCATGCCTGGTACTTGGTTGGAGTATGGGTCTCTGGGAAGACACCTATGTTCAAATCTTTGGGTTATGTTGCTCTCCTTGTGGGGTTCCTGTCCTCTCCATAACCTCATATTTCCCACTTCTTACATAAGATTCCATGCACTCTGCCAAACAGTTGGCCATAAAGTCTCAGCGTCTGCTTTGACAGTCTGCAGGGCAGAACTTTCAAAAGGTTCTCTGTGGCAGGTTCCTAGGTTGTTTCCTGCTTTCTTCTTCTTCTGATGTCCATTCTCTTTGCCTTTTGGGATGGAGATTGAGTGTTTTAGTCAGGGTCCTCTCTCTTGATTAGTTTCTTTAGATGTACAGATTTTGGTCAGTTTATCTGATAATTCTATATGAGTGACTATATACCTTGTGTGTCTTTCTGCTTCTGGGACAGCTCACTTACGATGATCCTTTCCAGGTCCCACCATTTACCTGCAAATTTCATGATTTCCTTATTTTTCAATGCAGAGCAATACTCCATTGTGTAGATGTACCACAATTCATGCATCCATTCTTCAGTTGAGGGGCATCTGGGGTGTTTCCAGCTTCTGCTTATTACAAATAAGGCTGATACAAACATGGTTGAGCAAATGTCCTTATTGTGTACTTGAGCCTCTTTTGGATATATGCCTAGGAGTGGTATGGCTGGATCTTGAGGATCTTGAGGAAGACAACTAGATTCCTAGTTGTCTGAGAAAGTGCCAAATTGATTTCCAGAGCGGTTGTACAAGTTTACATTCCCACCAGCTGTGGAGGAGGGTTCCCCTTTCTCCACAACCTCTCCAACATGTATTCTCACTTGAGTTTTTCATCTTGGCCATTCTGATGGGTGTAAGGTGAAATCTCAGGGTTGTTTTGATTTGCATTTCCCTGATGGCTAATGAGGTTGAGCATTTCTTTAAACGTTTCTCTGCCATTCGATATTCCTCTACAGAGAA
>REGO01000736.1:450681-506225 GCA_010120015.1 Rhombomys opimus | reverse complement strand
TAAATAAATAAATAAATAAATAAGAAAAAAAATTAAATAAAAAAGATAACATCAATGGATATACCAAAAGGAATGGGAAAAAACTATGAAGTGCCATCACTATACACAGAACTACAGCAACTGAAGAAAGTTAGAATTTGGAGAGGTGATCTTTCCAAGGAAGAGAAAACCAATTGGTAGTTTAGTGAAGAATAATCATCCCTAAATACAAACATACAAGTAACATTACATGTACTTCACAGATTATATTTAGGAATATATATATATATATATAATCATGTAAAAACAATTAGTGAAAGATGATCATGAATCTGAAGAAAAGCAGGAGGGTAAAAAGGAAGATTTGGAGGTAGGAAGTAGAAGGAGATTTATTCTAATTACATTACTATCTCAATTTAAAAATTGGAAATTAACATTTCAGTTAATGAGACTTTTTTCTTCAAACTGTGAATTTTTTAATTTTTATATTAATTGCAGTTTATTCACTTTGCATCCCAGCTTTAACCTCCTTCTTCATTCCCTCTCAATCCCATCCTCCCTCCCTCATCTCCTCCCTGTCCCTCTCTAAGTCCACTGATAGGGGAGGTCCTCCTTCTCTTCCATCTGACCTTAGTTTATCAGGTCTCATCAGGACTGTCTGTGGCCTACCAAGGCTGCTCCTCCCTCGAGGGAGAGGAGGTCAAAGAGCCTGCTACTGAGTTAATGTCAGAGACAGTCCATGTTCCCCTTACTAGGAAATCAACTTGAATGCTAAGCTGCCAGAGTCTACATCTGAGCAAGGGATCAAAGTTATATCCATGCATGGTTCTCAGTTGGTGAATAAATCTCAGAAAAGACCCCTATGCTCAGATATATTTGGTCCTTGTGGCTCTCCTGTCCTCTCCAGGTCTTACTAACTCCCCCTTCTTTCATATGATTTCCTGCACTCTGCCCAAGGTTTGTTTCTGCTTTTATACATTGCTATGAAGAGCCTTTCAGAGGCCCTCTATGGTAGCCTCCTGTCCTGTTTCTTGTTTTCTTCTGCCTTCAATAATAAGACTTCTTTAAGATACATTTTTAGAGGTTCGGATTAGAAATAACTACCTACAATTTCTGTATCCATTCCTCAACTGAGGGGTATCTGGGCTGTTTCCAGGTTCTGGCTATTATGAATAAAGCTGCTATGAACATGGTTGAGCAAATGTCCTTGTGGTGTATTTGAGTATATCTTGGTGTGACTCTATTTGAAAAAAACTTCAAGTCTCTGAAGAAAGAAATTGAAGAAGATATCAGAAGATGGAAAGATCTCCCATGCTGATGGATTGGTAGGATTAACATAGTGAAAATGGCCATCCTACCAAAAGCAATCTACAGATTTAGTGCAATTCCCATCCAAATACTAACATGATTCTTTACAGGCCTTAAAAAAAACAATTCTCAATTTCATATGGAAAAACAGAAAACCAAGAATTGTCAAAACAATCCTGTACAACAACAGATCATCTGGAGGTATCTCTGTCCCTGACCTCAAGGGTCCTTCCTGACTTCAAGGAGTTTGCGAAGGCTAAAACACCCAACCAAGGACCATGCATGGACTAGACCTAGGCTCCCTACACAGATGTAACCAATGGGCAGCTCGGGCTTCATATGGGTTCCTAGTAAGGTGAGCAGGGGCTCTCTTTGACGTTGACTCTATTGCCTGTTTTTTTTTTTGTTTGTTTGGTTGTTTTTTTTTGTTTTGTTTTGTTTTTGTTTTTTTTGTTTTTTTTTTTTTGTCGCTTCCCTCTGGTAGGGTTGCCTTATCAGACCACAGGGGAAGAGGATAAACTCAGTCCTGATGCAACTTGATGAGCAGGGGTGGATTGGTGGTCAGTGCTCCCCCTTTTTGAAGACTAGGACAGGGGCGATGGGGAAATACAAAGGGAGCATGGGACAAGGAGGAGAGTTTCGATCAGGATGTAAAGTGAATAAATAAACTAACTAAATAAAAATAAAATATACTATAAAAAATAAAAAAGAAGTCATAAAGCAGGGCATGGTAGCTCACGTCTATAATCCCAGAACTCAGAGGGCAGAGGCAGGCAGATTTCTGAGTTCCATCCAGGTCTACAAAGAGAGTTTTCCCACAATCAGGGCTGTTACACAGAGAAAGCTTGTCCTGAAAAAAAAACAAAAAAGAAAGAAAAAAGAATGGAAGGAAAGAAGGAAGGAAGGAAGAAGTGAAAAAGAAGAGGCTATTGAGCCACATTATCATTCCTATTTCACAATGTTCAATTGTTCTCCACAAGGAGAACAACAGAACCAATAAATCTGGGCCTAGGGGTCTTTTCAGAAACTGTCACCCTAAACAAGGACCATTCATGGAGATAGCACAGACCCCATGCACAGAAGTGGCCCACGGCAGCTCAGTCTCTAAATGGACTCCCTAATAAGGCAAGCAGGGGCTATCTCCGACATGAGCTCAGTGGCGGGCTCTTTGTTCATCTCCTCCTGAGTGGGGGGAAGGCTGACCAGGCCATAGAGGAAGACTATAAAGACCGTCCTGATAAGACCTAATAGGCTAAGGTCAGATGGAAGGGAAGGAGGTTCTCCACTATCAGTGGACTGGGAAAGGGGCATGGGAGGAGACAAGGGAGGGAGGGAAAGATTAAGAAGGGATGAGGGTTTGTCTACATCTGGGATACAAAGTGAATAAATTGTAATAAATAAAAAATTATATTAAAAATAAGATATATTAAATCACAAATGCAAAGCAATTATATCCATTCCCAATATTACATAATAAATTTTCGCTATAAAAATGTACCTCATTGGGCGTGTGGGATAGAATGCAATGACTCCAGTGCTTGCAGGCAAAAATAAAGACAATATTACCACTTGAGTTAAACCTGCAATTTTCTGCTACAAGCCTTTAAACAGTTCAACCACACCAAACAATTATCTGATTTCTCACGACTTGTCAAAGTCAAGTTTGTAAGCACTTTTTAATTTAAGTGAGCATTATTGATTAAATCTAAAAGCCCAGGAGAGACTAATTATATGGATTCTGATATTATAATGACCATATGTTTTTAATGATTTATAATGAATCCAGAATGTTCCTTCAGTAACTTCTTTGAATAGCATAAAAGAAGAAATAAAAGACTGTGATTTTTGCCATGTCTCTGCACTTGGGCATATCTGGAGATAAGAAGGCCAGAGTTGCAACAGTGAGTAATCAAATTCTATGATATAAAACTGACATCAGGTGTATATACAAGGCAAACATCAGATAATCAATTGTGTATGACTAACACTTCTGCTATTTTGAAGTCTGAGGGACCTTCTTTAGTTGGATATGTGTCCTGGTGGTGCCCTGATACCTGTCCTGCAGTAGAGTTTTCATCATGTCATAAGACAGTGTTTCTGCTAATAGTCATGATGCCTCCTGCCTCCACAGAGATCTGAATACACAGAGGAATATCCAGAACCAGTCATCCTGACTAGTAATGTTTTTAAAAATCACAATTGCAGTAAGTTTAGTGCATCTTCAATCCATCTGACAAAAATAAATAAATAAATGAATATGTGATTATAAACTCATCTCCCGTGAGAAGGCATAAGAAAATAACATGTAAAATTTCTCTACATTCTTCACATATTTTAGAAGTTAAACATCTGTCTGATTCAAAGATACTAACACATGAGGATCATGGGTATTCTTTAGTTAGCCACTGTTTTTGTCAAAAGATCTGAGAATGCAAAACCAGTATAGGATGTCCATAACTAATTAATTCACAATTTTGTCAGATATTATGTGTAACATAAATTGATTTCTATGAAATGCAACTAGCATCAGGAGTATACAGAAGTCAAACATAAAGATCATTAATTATGTATGATAAACTCTTCTGCCATATAAAATTTTTTGCTTAAAATATTTGTTTGATTTGATGTGGGAGAAAAAAATAAAAGGATCTGGAGGTGACAGGAGCTCCACAAGAAGACAACTAACAGAGACAACTAACCAGGGCCCAGAGGGGCTTGCTGAGACTGAAGCATCAACCGAGAACCATGCCTGGACTGGGCCTAGGCCCCCTAGACAGACGTAGTTTACGGGCATGCTCAGGCTTCATGTGGGTCTTCTGCTAAGGCACTGCACAGGACACAGACCCACTTGCCAGCTTTTTGATAACTCTGCCCTGGCAGGACTGCCTTGCCAGGCCACAAGAGAAAAGGACTTACTCAGTCATGATGCAACTTTATGAGCTGGGATGGATGGGAGAAAGAGCTCTCCTTTTCTGAGGAACAGGCTAGGAAGGGAGAAGGGAGGGGAGATTGGATTGAGAGGGAAGGAGGGATGGGGCTACAACCAGAATGTAAAGTAAATAAAAATAGATATATTAATTAAAATAATAATTATATCCGTGTACATATTTTACATTCATTCATTTAGTGAGGTGAAGTGTATTCTACAGCATCTGTGCAGAGATCGAAGCATACCATGCTGAAGAGTCAGTTCATTTCTTCCGCAATGTGAGTTGCCACATGAAATTGGGCCTGTCACACTTGGCAGCCAGCTCCCTCCCTTACTGTGTCATCTCACTGGCCCATGTATGCATTTAATACACAGGTTACCTAAGAACTACTATATTTTTATTATTTTAGTAAAAATACACATTTTATATGTGCTTATTTCAAGCATAAAAGTGATTTACTTTTTTTTTGATGTTTGTAGCAGCTTTATTTTTTTTTAATTTTTATTTTTATCAGTTACATTTTATTAATTCTGTATCCCAGCAGTGCCCTGAACCCTCATTCCCTCCTAGTCCCTCCCTCCCTCCCTCATCACCACTGTGCCCCTTTCCAAGTCCACTGATGGGGGGGACCTCCCCCCATTCATCTGATCCTGTTTTATCAGGTATCTTCATTGAGTTCCTGTTAGAAATAGTCCTTGTTCCCCTCACTTTGGGAAACCAATTGGTTACTGAGCTACCACAGGCTACATCTGAGCGGAGGTTCTAGGTTATATCCATACATGGTCCTGGGTTGAATGTCAGTTTCAGAAAAGACCCTGTGCCCAGATATATTTGGTCTTTGTGGAGCTCCTATCCTTTCCCCATCAGACTAACTCCCCTTCTTTCTTATGATTCCCTGTACTCTGCCAAAGGTTTGGTCATGAGTCTTTGCTTTGAAAACACTGCTAGTTAGAGGCTTTCAGATGCGCTCAGTAGACCCCTGTCATGCGTTCAATGCACATCCCATCTGCCTTTCTAAACGAGGATTGATCCTCTTACCCCATGTCCGCTCTCTTGATTATCTTTCTTAGGTGTATAGATTTCATTATGTTTATCATATCTTATAGGTCTATATAAGTGAGTATATACTGTGTTTGTCTTTCTCCCTCTGGGATATTTCACTCAGAATGATGTTTTCTAGATCCCACCATTTGCCTGCAAATTTCATGATTTCCTCCTTTTTGATTGCTGAGTAGTATTCCATTGTGTAGAAATACCATAATTTCTGTACCCATTCTTCCGTTGATGGATATCTGGGTTGTTTCCAGGTTCTAGCTATTACAAATAAAGCTGCTATAAACATGGTTGAACAAGTATCCCTTTTGTGTACTTGAGCAAGCTTTGGGTATATACCTAGCAGTGGTATAGCTGGGTCTTGAGGAAGCACTATTCCTAATTGTCTTAGAAAGCTCCAGATAGCTTTCCAGAGTGGTTGTACCAGTTTACATTCCCACCAGCAGTGGAGGAGGGTTCCCCTTTCTCCACAACCTCTCCAGCATGTGTTGTCACTTGAGTTTTTCATCTTGGCCATTCTGATGGGTGTAAGGTGATATCTCAGGGTTGTTTTGATTTGCATTTCCCTGATGGCTAATGAGGATGAGCATTTCTTTAAGTGTTTCTCTGCCATTCGATATTCCTCTGTCGAGAATTCTCTGTTTAGCTCTCTTCCCCATTTTTTAATTGGATTACTTGGTTTGCTGCTTTTCAGCTTCTTTAGTTCTTTGTATATACTGGATATTAGTCCTCTGTCAGATAAAGGGTTAGTGAAGATTCTTTCCCAGTCTGTAGGAAGAAGCTGCAATATGAAACAGACACATTCATTTTTGACAGCTTTTTGTATTTTGTATTTGGCACAAAAATGGATGACCTCAGAATTCGAAGATCTTAAGGATTTTGTATTTCCATCAGTTATAATGGCATAATTGTCTTATTTAATTCAGTGAAGTTTTGTGAAAATCAATCTGAAAATGAACATGGATACAGCATATTGAAATACTTCATCTTATCATTGAAAGGGTATGTGTGGGAGTCCATATGTGAACAGAAACTATACAGAAGGGAACTACAAACATATTTCTATTTGTGTACTTAGAATGCGTACATACTCTACAATGTAGAACTCATTTGCTGTACTCTAGCCATGTCTGCTTTAGAATGAATATTTGCTTCACATAAAGGCAGGAAAAAATTCACTGTTTGAAGAAAATATCAGTTAGAATTTTCGGGAAAGCTCCATAAAAATGAGATTTTGCATGTGCCCAGGCCCCTTTTTCTGGAGTCTCCAGGATAGGAACTGAGTGCTCACAGATTCAGGGGACAGTGTCCTAAGGGGAAAGAACATATCTATTTGTGACTCTTTACCCGTATTTCGCTTTTCAGATAACCTATCAAAATATCTGTATCCCTCTGGTAGAGATTACCCAAATTAGAGAAGTTACAGAAAGTTTCTTTTCTTGAAGGTGAACAATTTAATAAAATACAGTTAACTAAGATCAGTTATAAACAGATAAAGTAAAAGATTTATTTCTCTTTTTGCAATGAATGGCTTATAAATTGTTTTGTGTTTGTTGGACTAAGAGGAAATAAAAAATTTTTTCCAAAATTATGTAAAGACACTGAAAATGCATTACATTTCTTTCTTCTACCTTTCTGTATCCCCTTAACAAAAGAAGAGAAAATAGCAATTTGGCTGGTACATAATACACATTATCTGGTTAGTTTATAATTTAAATAATATACAATTGAAGTTATTCCAAAAAGTAATGTATGCATAGCATTGCATATTTCAATTAGTTAAAATAAGTTAATTTCAAGAATGTTACATACAATACAATTAAAACATTTTTTTTGATTTCAGGAAGGATAGAATATTGAACTTGATGGTTATGTGTTTAAATGCAACAGTTGCCAACTTGGTAATTAACTTCAAATCATCACAACTGCCACTTTGTTTTTTGAGTTCTGGCATAACAATTATTAGAAACTTAAATGAGTTTTTAATGAACTGTAACATTAGAGTCAAATTGCATATATATTCTAATAATATTAGGAAAACACTCAAGCACGTAAGATTAAAAGATCAGTAGAAGTAAGGACACATTGCCCAAAGCATGATAAAAGGGAGTTGAATGATTTAAGAAAGTATTACATAAGATGAAATGATTGCTGAAAAAATTCTGCCCCCAGCTAGATCAGCGTAATTATTGAAATTGACAAGATAATTGCTTTCTTAATATCCTCTTCCTTTCAAAAAAAAGTTATTATTCAGTCCACTGGAGGAATTTATTCCCCTATAAATTCAGTACTTATCTATTAGTTGTAATGGCTAAGAATCATTTTTTAATGCCTTCAGTCTAACATTAAATTTCCTGTACAATTTTTATTCTGATAATTCTTATTATTTTCAGTCTTTCTTTGATTTAAATTAAGCCATATTCATAGCTTAAAAGTTCTTATTGATGGTAGTATAAGCCCCAAAGCGAATAAACTATAATTAATATAAAAAATAAAAATTTAATTAAAGAATAATTTCTTAAAACCTATAACAGTTTTTTCTGGCTTTGTTGGTCTCCTTGTGGAGCTCCTGTCCCTCAGAGCCCTTCTGTATTCCCCTTCTGTCAGCAGACTCTCTGTGCTCTGTCCCAGGTTAGGCTGTGAGGCTCTGCATCTGCTTCGATCCTCTGCGGGGTGGGGTCTTTTAGAGGACATCTGTGATAAGCTCCTGTCCTGTTTCCTCTCTTACACTCCTTCCAGCATCTATCCTGTTTGCCCTTCTGAATGAGAATTAAGCATCTTCCCTAGGGTCCTTCAAGTTGTTTAGCTTCTTTAGGTCCATAGATTTTAGTATGTTTATTCTGTATTAAATGGCTAATATACACATATTAATGGGTATATACCATGCATGTCTTTCTGCCTCTAATTACCTCACTCAGGATCATCTTTTCTAGTTCCATTCATTTACCTTTAAAATTCAAAGACCATGCATAGAGAGAACCTAGACCCCCTGCTCAAATGTAGCCTATAGACAGCTCAGTCTCCATGTATGTGTCCCAGTAAGGCTAGAAGAGACAGTCTCTGACATGACCTTGGTTGCTTGCTCCTTGATGACTTCTCTCTGTTGGGGTGACCTAGCCGGCACACAGTGGAAGAGGATCCAGGCAGTCCTGATGGGACCTGATAAGCTAGGGTCAGGTAGTAGGGGAGAAGGACTTCCTCAATCAGTGGACTAGGGGAGAAGTATGGGGGAAGAGGGGAGGAGGGTTGGACCGGGAAGAAATGAGGGAGGGGGCTACAACTGGGATACAAATTGAATAAATTATAAAAAAATAATAACAATAATAAATTATAGAAAAAGAAAAAACTATAGACAATTCAGAAAGATTATAAGGAAAGGTGAATATTACTTTTCTTATATATGTTAGAACATGAAGGTGTATGTATAACTTATGAAGACTTGAATATAATTTTACATTGTTAATCACATATAGGTAAATTTCAAGTTTTCTGGCATTATGAGTTGTATACAGTAGATAAAGAATGAGTCCCTACCTGAAGTGGCAAGATGATGCAGTGGCTCATTTGCTTACTACCAAATGTGGCCACTAAGGCTCAATCCTTAGGACCGATACTGTAGGAGAGAAGCAACTCTGGTAAACTGTCCTTTGACCTCTACATTTGCATCATCACACACACACACACACACACACACACACACACACACACACACTAAAATTAGTATTTTTAAATAAAAAGCTCACATTTCTCTATTACCATTGTCCCCACACAGAACACCTTGCAAGCTGAAGGTAGCAGGGACTCTGTAAGAAATGTCTTCACTGGCCTAGATGAGCTTGAAAATTTAATATACAATCTGTGATGTTACCTGGCCCAACTCAAAGCAGCATGGATAACAATATTAAGATATATAACTAGCCTTTCCAGTATTGGCAACCACCCTATAAGAACATGCCTCTCTCAAAAGAATTACTTCTTCATCCTGCCAGGGGAGAAAGAGAGACTACAGGAGGAAGCTGGGTCGAAGACCCTATTCAAGAGTAGGAAGTGTCCAGGACAACAGAATATCATCTTGGTCTCTAGAAATGCACAAATAAAACTTTTTTTTAACATGGTTTGCTCTAATTACTTCTGCAAGGAAGTAAGAGAAAAGACAAAGTTAAGAGAATGCTAATGGGTTAAAAGCATTTTGAATGAAAATAAGTGGAATCCATTCCAATAAAAGCATTGTGGAGAAAATAGTATATGTTCATATATATATATATGTACCTGCTCTACATGGAAAGATACTGCAACACACAAGACAGTTAACAACAGCTAGTTTTATGTTTATTAGTACACAATGTAAGTTATCTCATTATGAACAAAACTACAGAAAATATTTGAAATAAAGAACTTTAAAAAAATCAGAAGAGCAATAGTCATAGAAGAGGAACTTGGAAATCATGGCCATGCACCTAACAGATTATTTTAGAGAATTTTCAGGAAGAATTGAAGAGTTGAATTATACTTTATTTTACTAAAATGAGCCTGGGATATTACAAGAAGTCTTTGCAGATGAGAGATGAATGGAAAGCTAAGATGGTGACTATTTAGAGAAGGAATGCTTAAGTACAGGTGGGATTGTCAAAATTACACTCTCGAAAGATTGCTGATTTCTTTTAAAAATACTGAGAGAATTCAAAAATTAAAAATTTTAAATAAGATTATATTTCAAAATACTGCATAAGTGAAAAATGAAGGCATTGAATAGCCTGGTAGATTTATATTCGTGTGCTCACTTAACTGTGTACTCTTAGGTTTTAATATACGCATAATTTTATTAAAGCACACCACCACAGGGTATGGCAAGATGGCTTGATCACTAGTTCATATCCCACTTGCCTGATTAGGTGAGTTTGATTCTGGATACACAGTGGAAGGACACAATCAATAATCAGTTCCAAGTAGGTGTCCTCAGACCTCAACATCCCTTGATAAACATACATACATACACACACACACACACACACACACACACACACACGAGAGAGAGAGAGAGAGAGAGAGAGAGAGAGAGAGAGAGAATAAATAAAATTAAAGGCATACACAAAAATTTATAAATTTTATGGCTCTATTAAATAATTATTTTATGTAAAAAATAGTCTTTTCCCTCTTTTTTATATTCGATTAAGGTTGAGCACTGAAATATATTATTACAAGGCTTGGAAAGAGACCTAGTCAGTAAAGTGCTTATGTAAATTTGCAAATCCCTGGGTTTTATCCTTAACATCACATAAACTGACCATGTGTGCTCTTCTTCATTTATTTTTTTTATTTTGTTTTAAATACATCCCAACTGCAGTTTTCCTCCATCCTCTCCTTCCTGTTCCTGGCCACCACCTCCCTTCTTTTCTAGATCCACCACTTCTCTAATTCCCTTCCTAAATGAGTGCGTGTCCCAGAGATATCACCTGAAAGATCTTAGGTTTCAGGTCTAGGACAAATGACTGAAGTTCCTATTTAACATAGGGAAGCAAACCTGACCATCAGATTCTCCCAGGATCCCTCAGTCCCTACCTGTTACTGGGTGTTCCTGGCTTTCATAAACCACCTCCTGCCCTGAATTCTTCAGTCCAGGAGGCTTGGTTGCTCTTCCCAATTTAATACAACCATTTTGGTTACCCCATTCTCTTTTGGCCTCCTGGTGCTGCCCCTGGTTCTCCTCTCTCCTCTCTAACTGCCTTTCCCCCTCTTCTCACATGGCTCAAGTCATGTCCACTCTGGCCTCTCCCAAATGTCCCTGTCTCTGGCTATGCTTTCACTTTTATCTACAATAAACTTTCTTCTCCAATACACCTAGGGCCAGTCATGTCCTTTCCTTTTAATTTAATTCTTTTTCATCCATTTGGTGTCGAAACCCAGGACAAATCATGTCATTTCCTTTTTATTTTATTTTATTTTATTTTAATTCATTTTATTTTTCATCCAAACACAGCATAACAAGAGAGAATAAGACTAGACACAAAGTCCCATGTCAAGGCAGGACAAGGCAACCTAGTAGGAGAAAAAGATCCCAAAAGAATCACAGAAACCCATACACCCAGTGTTAGGAGTCCCACAAAAACACCAAGCGAACTACCACAACATATATGCAGAGGAACTGTGTAGACCCTTGCAGGCTTGGCGATTGCTGCTTCAGTTTCCATGAGCTTCTATGAGCTCTGCTTAGGTTGTGTCTCTAGGATGTGTTCTTCTGGTATCTGCAACCCTTCTTGCTCTTAAAATTCTTCCTCCACTTCCTCCATGGGGTTCCCTGACCCCCAATGGGAAGGACCTGATGGGATGGCGATCTTCAATTTTGGCTCTCTCAAGCTAACATTTGGCTGTGGGTCTCTGAATCTGCTCCCATGTAATCCCAGAATTTAGGAGCTAATTCAGGGGAATTACAAATTTCAAGTCATTCTCCATGGAAGCCTGACATATTGAGAATTTGTCTCAAAAAAATAAAAATAAACAGTTATAGGAGCTGGGGAGATATTACTTGCTTCAAAGACTGGAAACCAGAGTTAGATTGTTCAAACTTCTGTATAGACTTGTTCATTCACCTATATGCATGCAACATTCCATGTGCATGTACACACTACACACACACATACACACACACACACACACAATCATTCTTCCACAGAGTAATAGTAAATTTTAAATAATAATAATAATAAATAATAGAAGCATATTAATTCACATATGATTATGTATATTTAACATTTTAAGGCAAGTGGAAATAAATGCCAAGTACCTAGTTCATCTTTGATGGTGTTGAAGACAATAGCATTAAAGGACAGAACAGCAGCCTTATAGTGACATCTACTGAACAACCAAGTTCTTGTTTTTGTGATCTAGAAAGGAGAAAATATATGTGTGTGAAAGAAGAAGAGCAATAAACGCTTCTAAGTAATCTGCTAAAGAATCAGGCAATTTTTGTTTGTGAATTAAACTTGACAGGACACTTGGAACCGCAAGAATTTGCCTTGCTCACACTATGGTGCATGGGTGTGCCCCTGCCAGAGTGCTGACAAGCTCCCTTTTCTCCTGGTCTCCTCCAATTCAATAACCACAGTCTAGGAAATAGAACTTTAAGAACATAAACAGAATATCTTTTGTCATAAGGTTGTGAAATAAGCTGTGCATATAGAGCAGACTCAAGAATTTTCAGCAAACAAGAATTCGTCCATATTGTTTTGAGAACACTTTTGATAGCATTTTTGGAGAAAAGTTTCAACACAAAAGGCAGCCTTCACCACTGGTATGGACTTGGCTTCAAATATTCATGAATTCTGCCTGTGAACCTGCCCCAGGTACTTGACCCATGCAGCACTAGACACCTGTGAAGATCTGCATTCTGCTTTTTTAGACATGCCCTTTAAACTTTGCTCCTGGAACCAGGTAAATCACTCTCTTCAAAATTCTAGTACTATCCATATCAGCCCATCCCACTGGGATTTTCCTTAAGCCCTCTAGTCTTCTCCTGCTCCTCATTTTCCCCTTCAGTTCTTGGAAGAAACTAGCTGGCCTTGGGTTCATTCCCCACATTGACCTCAAGCTGCTGAGCTCTCTGCCTTACCCTGGTGCTTCAACCCAGTGGATTAAATGTTCACTTCAAACAACATTAACTACAGCCTGATTCTAGTACCTAAGTATAATCATAATCACACCAAAGACCATCAACTCCACATTAAATGTCCCCAAAATTTATAACATAACAGTATTCAAAATAATAATCATAAGCATGCTCAAAGAGTTTGAAGAATTTGAAAGGATCTGAATAAACTTATTAAGGACAGGAATAATCAGAACCAAGTCCAAGGACACACAAAAAGCTAAATGAAATGATGAAATAACACAAGATGTAGAAACTGAAAGAAATAAAAACACTAAAGAAAACCAAAGTGAAATGAATATTGAATTAAAAATGCAATAAATCTAATAAAAAATTGAAATTCTCATATGATTCCCTGCCCTCTGCCAAAGGTTTGGTTATGAGTCTTGATATCTGCTTTGATACACTGCTAGGTAGAGTCTTTCAGAGGCCCTCTGTGGTAGGCTCCTGTCCTATTACTTGTTTTCTCCTACATCCAATGTCCATCCCATTTGTCTTTCTAAGTGAGGATTGACCATCTTACCCCGAGTCCTCTTTCTTGTTTATCTTCTTTAGGTGTAGAGATTTTAGTATATTTATCCTACCTTATAGGTCTATATAAGTGAAGATATACCATGAAATGCTCAAGTATACCATGCTTTTGGGATACCTCACTCAGGATGATCATTTCTAGGTACCACCATTTGCCTGCAGGGAGAGTTAGTAAGACCTGGAGAGGACAGGAGCTCCACAAGGACCAAATATATCAGGGCACAGGGGTCTTTCATGAGACTGTTTCTCCAACCAAGGACCATGTATGGATATAACCTAGAACCCCTGCACAGATATAGCCCATGGTAGCTCAGCATCCAAGTGGGTTCTCTAGTAAGGGGAACAAGGACTATTTCTGACATGAACTCAATGGCAAGCTCTTCAACACCACCCCTCCTCCGCTGAGGGAGGAGCAGCCTTGCTAGGCCACAGAAGAGGACACTGTAGCCAATCCTGAAGAGACCTGATGAGTTAGGGTCAGATGGAAGGGGAGGAGATCCTCCCCTATCAGTAGACTTGGAAAGGGGCAGGGAGGACATGAGGGAGAAAGGGTTGGATTGGGAGGGAGTAAGGGAGGGGGCTACAGCTGGGATACAAAATAAATAAACTGTGATTAATATAAAAAATAAAAATAAAACATCATGCCTAGAAGCAACTTAAAAAAAATTGAAGTTCTCACCAACAGATGGACTGCATAAAAGACAGAATATAAGGGCTTAAAGAGGAAGGAGAAGAAGTAAAACACTCAATCCAACAAAATGATAACCTCTTTATAAAATCTCTTAAACTGAATTTGGGACACAATAAAAAGGCCATTGTTGGCATTAAAGAAAGAAAACTGTTGGCCAAAGGTCCATAACACAACTTCAGTAAAATCAAAGAAGAAAAATTCCAAAATCTAGGGAGAAAATATCCAGTCAGATAAAAAAGGTAAGTGTATATGAAATAGAAAATTAGAAAGAGGGAGATAAAAGAGGTAGAGGGGACAGGAACTTCACAAGGAGAGCAACACAACCAAGAATCTGGGCCCCGGGGCCTTTTCTGAGATTGATACTCCCACTCCATGAACCAGACCCCCTGTTTAATGGAAGCTCATTGGCTGCTCAGTTTCCAAGTGAGTTCCCTAGTGAAGGGAACAGGGACTGGCTCTGACAGGAACTCAGTGGTTGGCTCTTTGATTACCTCCCCCTGAGGGAGGAGCAGTCTTACCAAGCCACAGATAAAGACAATGCAGCCAGTCCTGTTGAGACCTGATAAGCTAGGGTCAGATAGAAGGGGAAGAAGCCCTCCCCTATCAGGCGACTAGTGAAAGGGCATAGGGGGAGAAAAGGGAGGGTTGAGAGGGACAGGAAGGAGACAAGGGAGGGGCTGCAGTAGGGATACAAGGTGAATAAATTGTCATAAATAAATATATAAATAAAATTAATTGTAAAAAGACAAAGAAAATTAGAAAAGAACCCCCCCCCCACTCCATATTATAGTCAGTACAGCAAACATAAAACTAAGAAAGGATAATGAAAGCAGTAAAGGAGGCTGCCCAAGTCACTTGTAAAGCTGGGTCCGTCAGAATAATAGCTTATTTCCCAAATGAAACTTTAAAAGCCAGGAGAGCTTTGAGCAATGTACTTCAAGCTCTGAAAGAACACAGATGCCAACACAGACTAGCAAAACAATCCATTCTTATTTGGAGAGAAGGATAATCCTTCCAAAATTAAAACTAGTTAAAAGAATTTATGACCACCAAACCAGTTTGGAGATCTGGCAGATGCTTTAAACCTAAAAGGAGTTCAATTGGAGGGGGGACGCCTTGCATGAGAGAGGCTAGTAACACATAGGTATTATGAAGATAGAGATGAGGAATATGCAAATCAAAGCTTTATTTAAGCAATGTCATGTAGAGATAAAGAGACAAGGAGATGGACAAAGAGTTATCCAAAGATGAGGCAAGTATGAAAAAGCCACATAGAAAAGTGCTAGTTTAAAATGAATTACAACCTATAAACGAAAGTTTGGAAGGGAGATAACCTGAATGCCTGAAAAATAAACACCTCTAAACAGGTAGCATTTTAAATAAAAATATAGGATTAAGTGTGGATGTTTCTGTATGAGTTGTTCAAAGAGGCTCTGGACAGCATCAAAACAATAAGGCTCTTGCCAGTCCTGACCATTACTACCAGCAGCAAATGATAAACTGTTGCTGAAGACACCACACACCTTGGTGGCATCTTAAAGAACAAGCTATAACTCAACTGGAATCTTTCTCCTTGGTATCTAGTGTCCATGCCTGAAGGTGTGATGCAGGCTTCTGGGCTGTGGAAGGCATCACTGATCCTTCCCAGATCTATGAACTACAATATCATATCTCTAGGTAAGATGTTGCCACCTGTTAAACAGCAGCAAAACTATTGTGGGATCATTCCATGGGAGGGAATTTATACCTGGTACCTAAATCCACTCAGAAACCCATGGTGGGAGAGATTACAGTCCCTAGGAGATAGACTTAGTTCAGTTGTCTAGCTGAATTGACATAATCTCCAGCTACCTTCTAAAGGCATTGTATATGTTTATGCCTATGGCAAATGCCACTGTCAATCTTAAAGAAGCCTCTCTTTCTAACTAAATACACTGAATGTTAAGACTCATTGATGCACAAGGTGATGAGAATAAGTGATAATTCAGTGCTCAACACAAGGCAAAATAATTTTACCATTCTCCAAAAGGGCCATGGCTCATGATGAAAAGAGGAGGAAGCAAGAATATAGGAGCTCAAAATAGGGAGGGCTGGCAAAGGCATCATATGATGCCTAGGCAATCATTAATTCTCAACAAGTGTAGACATCTTTACTAGGTCTGCACAAGAAAATTGCTATCAGATGTTTGGGAAAGAGTAAACCAGCAGTTAAGAATATGAGTTGCTTTTACGGAAGACCAGAGTTCAGTTCACAATAAACCCACCACAATCTGATTGATAGCTACAATCCAATGGTCATGAAAACAGCCTGGGTTAAACTAAATGGACACAAATAAGACCAAAAGTCATGAATCTGGAAAAGAACTGATAGGAAGAATGAAAAGATGGTGGGGATAAGATAGACATAAGAAATGGTGTGGGGGGGGGAACTCACCAGAATGAATTAGTTACACATATATGACATTGTCAAAAAAGTAACTTAATTAGTCAGGTCTTTCAGTTAGCTTCACCTTCAGCAACACAACTTAGAGTTATCTGAGAGAATATCAATTTAAGTACTGCCTTGATCACATTGAGTGTAGCCCTATTTGAGGAATTCTCTAGATTGTCCAGGCCCCGGTGGACAGTACCACCCTCATGAAGGTCTTCCTAGACTGCATATGAAAGCCAGCTGAGCAAGCAGGAGAATGAGCCAGTAAGCAGTGCTCTTCCATGGTTTCCGATTTGGACCCCGCCTTAGTCTCCTGCAATAAATATTGACTATATCATTCAGCACTCCCACAACTAAATGGAATTCAAAGCAAACAAAACCAGTGTGTTGGAAAGACACTTTTATGCATCCTGTGGTTATTTTTAACAGTGTACAAAAGAGCTGAATATGGAAACATGATGTTACTTGATGAATGGATAAAGAAAATGTGGTATGCATAAAATACAGAATATTGATCCGTTAAAAGAGGATTAAGTCTGTTCATTTGTTACATTATCCATGAACCTGAAGATCTGTAGATTAAGAATCCAGGCACCAAAAGTATAGATAGAAAATAAAATTTTGAAGGTTATAAAAACTATATTTTACATTCACTTATATTTTATGCATAGGATACGACCGTCAATACTTAAGCCTCATCTAGAACATCTTACTGTCATATTTTAATTTCTATCACATGCTTAGAAATTTCAATTATAGAAACAATAATGTAAGGACACACTTAAAGTTCATGTTGTTCTTCTCTCTCTTATCAATGAGGAGAAAATAGTTTGAAGGAAAACTCTTAATCAACCATATCATCCTCTTGATGACCCAGGATAATTTACTATTGGAAGAGAAGTATCATTTTTCATATTTAGCTTTTCACCAATAAAAAGTCAGAAACATAGATTGTTGCTCTCCCACTCTGACAGGTTTCTATAGTTTTATGAGTATTTTTTTTTAAATCAAGCATGCTTTTAAAAAGTCTAGCACCATTTCACATTAATTTTGAGTTTCATGGCCTAGAAAGTAATATTTCCCATTTTAAATTAATATTGTTCTTTTAAACATTTTATCAGCTAGTATATTTCAAGCAGCAAATCTATCTGTAAGGATTGTTTCACTTGGCCTGCATTGCCTTTTGAAGGCTTGTCTTGTGTTTGCAGAATAGATCAGATGAAAAATAAATGGTTACTGTGATACTGGTGGTGAAGATAGTGATGTGTGAAATGGATGACTACTGCTGAAGGGAATCCTTGCACAAACACTGAAATAAAGAAAGCACAATGGAAGTCAGAAGATTACAAAGTACCTGTCAAACTTTAAATAGCATTCTTTTGGGGTATTATTGCATGTTTGCCTCTACTTACTTTTGTATTTTCATTCAAATTCCATGTTTTAAAAATTCCGACAGAATCTGGTGGTTTTGTTGTTGTTATTTTGTTTTGTTTGGTAGAGTATTTTATTATAGGAACAAAAGAAAGATAGATAATTCTGGCTAATTGAATTTTCAGAATATAAGCATGTATGGCTTGCTGAAAACTCCAAATTGCATGACTTTGAGGAATCGTATTACAAAACAACACTAACACATGTGCAGGTAGGCTTTTTTTGGATATTTATAACATACTTCAAATAAGACAGTATTCAAAGTTACAATTATGAATTGGTGATCTGTCCATCAGAACACTTCTATCCCTTCATCTTTCTCTTATCGTCCTGAAGGAGCAGCTCCCCTTCGTTATCATTGCACTGTTTTACAAATATTTTTTTTTTACATTTGTGTGTTTGTGCACCTGTGTGTATACACAGTACATGTACATACATGTTCTCATGTGTTTCCTGTGGAGGCCATAAAACAACTTACTGAAGTTCTTCTCTCATGTGAATCTTAGGTGTCCATGTGGGGTCTTCAAGCCTCGCAACAAGCACCCTACTCACTGAACCATTTACTTTTAATTTAAGTACAATGAAAAAAAAGGAAAATACTTGAGTACCCTGCTTGTGTACAAAAGAATCATACATAGTAATTCTATATGTATTTTATAAGAATTTTGTCTAGCTTCATTTACCCAGCGGTAAGATAGCATTTAAACATATTCAACTGTAAGCCGCTAAATTTCTAAAAACATGAGTGAAAGAATAAAAACCTGTATATAATGATAAATTAAGATGTGTATGTACTTCTCAATACATGCTAAAACTGATGAAACTTAATTCCTCCATCTTTGAGAAGGATGAGGTGGTGTTAGACCTCTACAGAACAGCAACATTTTCTGCAGGCTGTTAGCTTTCTGCTAGTCTTGCTAGGAAGTCAGTGGATACCCATTTGTGACAGTTACTTTATCTCTTAGAGTGGCTATGTATGGTCCATCTGAGTGGAGTCTGTGGAAGAGATTGGTATTTAAATCTGTGGATTCAATATTCCTTTCCTTCAACTAGGAGTCACCCAAATTGCCAAGCTCCTGAATGAAACGAAAACAAAGTCAAAGAAAAGGAAGAATGGTTGATTTTATTTTGTGAATGGCTGCAACTCCTTCCCTCAGTCTCTCATATTCAGTCTGGAATTTACCCAACTAGGTCTCCTCTTTTCAGGCATTGAAATGCCAGGTTTTGACAACACTGCTTTTCCTGAATTCTATGTATGATTACAATTGTCAGACTATGGGATACTGGAAACTCCACCCTTCCCTGAAACAACATAATGATATTGATTTAGTTTCTCTAGAGAATTATCACTGGTATTTACATTCATGAACTTGTAAAGTATGAGAAAATGGTTCCCCATAAATCTAATAAAATAAATGAAACACAATTTACTGTGTACTTTTAGGTAGCTATATTTTGGGGCACAATTTACAAGGAAACAACAGTGGTCAGTATTGTGACAATAAAAGGGAAATTACAATGAAAATAGCATTGAAAGACTATTTCAAAATGAAATTGAGAGACCAGCAGGAAACAAGGCTCATGTGGAATTCCAGCTGCTGTCTACCAAGTGGGTATTGGCTCATCCATGTTTGGCTCCAGACATCTGGAAAAAACATAAATGGCAGGACAATTACACTGCGCCGAGGGGTTCATGGCATGCATCAAGAAAGTGTGAGAGTTCTTCTTATGGTAATTTTTCTTTTTACATACCCTCTTTCTTTAATCTTCTATAGATCACATTTTCTTTGTTCTCTCCTTTAAAATGAGCTTCACTTCCTGAACTGATTCAGTGATATCTCAGCTCATATTACCTAAGTTTTTTTTTCCTAAGAATCAAACTGAAGTATTTCTATATTTACAAATTATTACTTTGAATTGATGAAGGGAGAACTCTGACAAAAAATGGATCAGGGAGCATATTTATTCTAGACCAACCAATAATATAGTATGCATGAATGACCAAACTAAAATCTTCTTAAATTTTTTTTGTTTGTTTTGTTTTTTTTTTAAAACAAGCGTTTTTGTTTTTTTGTTTTGTTTTGTTTTGTTTTTTTAAATTATATTCATGGGCTGCCTCCCCCTATGGCAAGGTTTGAGAGGTGAGCATTTGCTGTGAGGAAGATGAGGTTTTATGGCTCAGAAGTGGGGGGTTTCTAAATGGGGGATTTGGCAGGCAAAATCGGCAGAGTTACAGGAGCAGGACATAGTGTAACAAGTTAGTTCTTCTTGAAACAAAGGCGTGGTTGCAAAGTGGGCACAACAAGATGTTCATGGGTGGTTGTATAACCCTCTGAAACAAAGGTAAGTGTGCCAGATGGTTATCAACAACTTTTGAAACAAAAAATGATTGCGGTTCCTGGAACAGGCAAGAGAGAAGTATTTGTAGCTAAGGTTACAGGTGGGGTATAACCCAGTTCTTGAGAAACAGTGGTTTAATCAAAAACAGGAATGAAACTAGTCTATCTTTACTATAAAACAGACGGTTTTTAACTCTAAGATGGAGGCAGGCTTGTTCTTCAGAACCAACTCCCAAGAGTTGTCCTCTCACCTTCATACACAGTTCTGTCTCTGTCTCTGTCTCTGTCTCTGTCTCTTTCTCTCTCTCTCTCTCTCTCTCTCTCTCTCTCTCTCTCTCTCTCTCTGTCTGTCTCTGTCTCTCTCTCTCACTTTCACACACATACCAAAAGTACTAATATTATTTAAACATTTGTACACAAAATGCTTAGCACTGTGTTTAGTTTTCGCTATTCAACTAATGGTGACTCCTAGAAGTTACATTTCCTAGCAGTCCTAAATTTGTGCATGTATGTAGCAGATGGGTGCTACCTGGTGCTACTTTGGTTGATTCAAGGATAAGCTTAGACAGCTGGTGGCTCTGCGGGCCTCATTAGGCAGAAAAGGGCCTGAGCAGGGTCTGCTATAGGGTGAGGAAGTGAGAAATGATGAATCTCCTTCAACCTCAGCTGGTGCTCTGCAGGCTAAGGGTGGCCAGAGGGGCCAACTCTAGCAATCACTTAACTGCCACTGGATCCTTGCGGCTCAGCAGGAAGGATGGATGCTTAAAGCTTTCTTCCTTGGAGTAAAGAGAAAACGATTATTTTCCTGTGATGGGGAGAGACTGCTGGTGTTGGATGAGAGGAGAAAGGATTGTAATTTATTCGCTTTTTATCCAAACTGTAGCCCTCTCCATCTCCTCCCAGTCCTGTCCACCTCCGCTTTTCTCCCCCTATGTCCCTTCCTTAATCCACAAATAGGGGAGAAAGTCCTCCCCTTCTATCTGACCTTAATCTATCAAGTCTCACCAGGGCTAACTATATCATTTTCCTTTGTGGCCTGGCAAGGCAGCACCAACCAGGGGGAGGTGATCAAAGAGCCAGTGTCCCTTCCTAGGGAACTCACTTAGAAACTGAGCAGGAGGTCTAGATCCTCTCCATTCATGATCCTTGATTGGAGTATGGGTCTCTGCAGGCCATGCTGAACCCATGTTTTTTGGCTTTGTTGGTCTCCTTGTGCAGTTCCTATCCCCTCCAGGTCTTTCTATCTCCCCCTTCTTCCATAAGGTTTCCTGCACTCTGCCAGTTTGTCTATTAGTCTCAGTATCTCTTTGGTAGAGTGTTTCAGAAGCCCCCTGAAGAAAGCTCCTGTCCTGTTCCTTGTCTTCTCTTATTTCCGATGTCTATCCTGTTTACCCTTCTGAGTGAGGGTTGCACCCTCTTCCCTATGGTCCTCTTTGTGGTTTAGCTTCTTTAGGACTGTAGATTTTAGTATGTTTATCCTATATTATATGGCTAATATCCACTTATAAGTGAGCATATAGCATATATGTTTTTCTGTTTCTGGATTACCTTATTCAAGATGATTTTTTTCTAGATCTCACCATTTGCCTGCAAATTTCATGATTTCCTTGTTTTTAATTGCTGAGTAGTATTGCATTGTGTAAATGTACCACAATTTCTGCATTCATTCTTCAGTAGAGGGACATTTAGGTTGTTTCCAGATTCTGGCTATTATGAATAATGTTGCTATGAACATAGTTGAGCAAATGTCCTTTATGTGTGGTTTAGCATCTTTCGGATATATGTCCAGGAGTATAGCTAGATCTTGAGGAAGCACTATTCCTAATTTTCTGAGAAAGTGCCAGATTGATTTCCAAAATGGCTGAACAAGGTTACATTCCCACCAACAATGGAGGAAGGTTCTCCTTTCTTTACATCCTCTCTAGCATGTGTTGTCACTTGAGTTTCCTATCTTAGCCATTCTGATGGGTGGGAGGTGGGGTCTCTAGGTCATTTTGATTTGCATTTCTCTGATACTAAAGTTGTTGAGCATTTCTTTAAGTGTTTCTCTGTCATTCGGTATTCCTCTATAGAGAATTCTCTTTTTAGCTTTGTATCCCATTTTTTAATTGGATTACTTGATTTTTTTCATTTTTAACTTCTTTAGTTTTTTTTATATATTCTGGATATTAGCCCTCTGTCAGATATAGGGTTGGTGAACATTCTTTCCCAATCCGTAGGCTGTCGTTTTGTTCTGATGGCAGTGTCTTCACTTTACAGAAGCTTTTCAGTTTCATGAGGTCCCATTTAGTAAATGTTGACTGTAGAGCCAGAGCTGTTGGTGTTCTGTTTAGAAAATTGTCTCCTGTGCCACTGAGTTCAAGGCTCTTCCCCACTTTTTATTCTAACAGGTTTACTGTGTCAGGTATTATGTTGAAGTCTTTGATCCATTTGGACTTTAGTTTTGTTCAGGGTGATAAGTATGGATCTATTTGCAATTTTCTACATGCAGATATCCAGTTGGACCAGCACCATTTGTTAAAGAGGCTTTTTTCCCCCAGTGTATGGTTTTGGAATGTTTGTCAAAACTCAGTTGTCCTTAAGTATGTGGGTTTATTTCTGGATCTTCTATTTGATTCCATTGATCCACCATCCTGTTTTCATACTAGTACCATGCAGTTATTATTATTGTACAGCTTGAGATCAAGGATTCAGATTGTAGAGGATTGTTTTAGGGATTCTGGGTTTCTTGTTATTCCATATGAAATTGAGAAGTTTTCTTTAAAAGTCTTGTGAAGAATTGTGTTGATAATTTAATGGGAATTGCATTGAATCTGTAGATTGCTTTTGGTAAGATGGCCATTTTTACTATGTTAATCCTACCAAGCCATGAGCATGGGAGATCATTCCATCCTCTGATATCTTCTTCTAACTCTTTCTTTAGACACTGGAAATTTTTTTCATACAAATCTTTGACTTGCTTTTTAGAGTTACACCAAGGTAGTTTATATTCTTTGTGGCTATTGTGAAGGGTGTTATTTCCCTAATTTCTTTCTCAGACTAACTTCTGTGTACAGGAGGGCTACAGTTTTTTTGTTTTTATTTTTATTTTTTGAGTTAATTTTGTATCCAGCCAGTTTGCTGAAGATGCTCCCTGGTAGAATTTTTGAGGTCACTCATGTATACTATCATATCATCTGCAAACATTTGGTTCTTAAGCACCTTTACCTTCCTCCCAACCCCTTCTCCCTGACCTATAACCTTAGGTAGGGGACGAAGAAGGAAAATGGCTGTAGACCTCTTTTTAATTAATTTTTATTTTATTTTTATTAATTACAGTTTATTCACTTTCTATCCCAGCTATAGCTCCTTCCCCATGCCCTCCCAATCCCACCCTCCTTCCCTCTTCTTCTCTTATGTTCCTCCCCCAGTCCAATGATAGAGGAGATCCTCCTCCCCTTCCATCTGACCCTAGTCTATCAGGTCTCATCAGGACTGACTGCATTGTCTTCTTCTGTGGACTGGTAAGGCTCCCCCCCCCCCTCAGGTGGAGGTGATCAAAGAGCCAGCCCATGAGTTCATGTCAGAGACAGTCCCTCTTCCTATTACTGGTGAATCTTCTTGTACACTGAGCTGCCATGGGCTACATCAGTGCAGGAGTTCTAGGTAATCTCCATGCATGGTCCTTGTTTAGAGTATCATTCTCACAAAAGACCCCTGTGCCCAGATTTTTTGGTTTTGTTGCTCTCCTTGGGGAGCTCTTGTCCTCTCCAAATCTATCTATATCCCCCTTCTTTCATTAGATTCCCTGCACTCTGCCTACTTCTTGATGATTACAGTCAATGGGCCTTTAAGAGATTACCAGACTCAGTCTTCAGAATACCATAGCAGCCCAATCCATAAGCCAACACCAAGCAGCAACATGAAGACAGCAAAAGTGCAAGACTCAGTTGGATTGCCAGGAAAAGCTCTCTGGAAATTTTCTGTCTACGAAGTCAAGTGTCGAAGCACGAAGAACAGTGCAGTGATATCAATCCAAAGAGCAATGCCTCACTGTAGCATAGGCCTCTATCTATGTCCTCTCCTCAGAGTCCTCCCATGGATATTCTCAGCTGACCAAATTCATGGTCCTTGCACGTGAGAGCTCACAGCAAAACATCACGAGCCCTCTCACAAGCCAACCTAGGAAAAACACCATGTGCCCAAATTGCAGAAAAATATCATGTAACAAAATTCAGTCTCCAACCAGAAATTCCCACCTCACCCAGGTTTACATCTGCATTTACTATTTTGAGACCTAGAGTACAAAATATGCCTGCAAATGACGAGCTCAAGTGTGTAACAAAGTGTGGTAGTCAAGGCAGACATGGGACGGGGAACAACAGTGAACTAGCAGAATTGTAAGTACATTTTCCCCTATTGTAAGGACTAGATTTTTCTAAATGTGAAAACAAATTCCATTTAATTAAATATAGTACGTATTTTATGATAGTATTTACCTTTCAGTGGATTTAAATTTGCATACTTCTATTTGTAGTTTTGAGCACTGAGACATGTAAATTTTATTTACTGGAACTTCAGATTTGGACTTCTTGAATAAAATATACACCTTTTTTCACATGGCACGATTTCCATTTGATATATATTATTTGCCTAGAATACCATCAAAAGAAACTTTTAATACAATATTCCCTAAGGATTCCAAGGGAGTATCCTCCTAGCCTAAAATTTTAAATAACATTCAATATTCATTTGGAAGGATAAATATTTTAAAGCATTTCATGTGATTTTGCATTTTATAGAATGCCAATGTGAAATTCAGATCACCAAAGACTGGCAGAAGCAAAATGATCCAGGTTTTTGGATTTCCAGCTCTGCTTTTCTGCACTTCAAAATACAAGTGTTGTGCCGAAGATATGTTTCTTCTGAACTCAGGCCAGCAGGGAGCATGTCTGCCTTCAGCAGTCTGAGGCCAGGGTTGGTGCTGGCTTCTCACAGGCAGAATTCCAATGAGACAGTTAGTCTGCATTCAGCTTTTGTTTCCAAAAGTTCAGAATTTTTATGCACTTATCCTTTCTTTTTCTCCCATCTGGTTTCCATGGAAATGCAAGCTTTTCAGAGAAAGAAAGCTGGGATGAGCCCTGCACTCAGCCAGTATGTGTTATTTTTGGAGTCAGCTGAGCTGTGAACATGTCCCAGAATGTCAGTGTGAACAGGTCCTGAAAGGGAAGGCAAAGATATAGATGGAAGGTGTAATACCCAATTGTCTTCTAGAACTTTATTTCCAGGACGGTTACAGACCACCCACCTGCCTTACATAGGAAGTACAGAATGCGTCTTGATAAGGATTGATCTAGACAGAAGGTGGGATATAAAATGAAGCAATATTATAAACACTTTTTTGTCATTTCACTAAATGCTTATTGGGAAATACAGAGTCATGACTTTACTTAGGTCTGTGTTTAAATAAAGCTATCATGAGCTTCAAATCTCTAAGCATCGACTGTATAGTAAAATTTCATGAAAACTTTTCTATAATTAGGTTGATATTTCAATCACACAATTTTGAAATATAGCTTAAAAATAAGATGTGAGAAAAATTTAAAATAAGTTTGTCAAACATGTCATGCACTGGGAACTCCATTCTGCGTTTCTTCATACTGTGCAGACCTTTGCAGACCTGTGTTAGGCTTAGCCATCACTCTGACTGAATACTTGAGAATACAGCCTAAGAATGGAAGCAGCCCATTTTACCTTATCTTTTCAGAGGTCTCAAGTTATGGTAGGCTTGTTCTATTTCCATGGCCTGTGGTGGGGCAGAATATCATGAAGGAAAGGGGTGCTGGAGGAAAACTACTTTGTGGCAGCCAGAAAACAGAAAATGGAGATGAGAGAGGCACACATGAGACTCAACAGCTAAAGTTAAGTCCCTATTGCCTGTCTCCAGCCATGACCAACCTTCTAGGATTCTCCCAAACATCTGTTTAACATTTGAATGCACCCACGGAAAAACCCCACCGATTAGATGAAAGCTACCTGGATCTACACTCTCTGTACACACCCTTTCAGACACATCTGGAAGTGTGCTTTCCTAAAATAGTAATTCTCAGTCCAGCCAAACTCACAATCCAAAATGAATGTCACAGACACTTATTAATGGAGACATTGTATGTTATGTGAAACAATTTATAGGAGTCATTTTCTCATTCTATTTCCTTCCTAATATACTTATAAATCCCGAACATAGGATGGCAACAATAAGTGTCAAATAAAAAGCATGGTCTTCTAAAGTCCTGCCCTGTGACCCTGAATATTGACATAGACCAAAAAATGAGAAACCTGAGAAAGAAAATCTGCAGTGTGACCCAAAGAAAAACAAAGATAAAAGTAGAGTCTCATAAGTATCACACAAATATATATATATATATATATATATTAGTATATATATATGTATGTAATTCAAATATATATATATATTAATATTTCAAGGGTATGAAATGTTAATATCACAAATGAATTAAGACATATAAACAATAAGTAAGCAAACTAAAGGATCTAAAAACAACAGAAAGGAGGGGGAATTTCTTAGGAAATAGAAGTGAAAGCTCCATTTGGCTATGATGAAAAATGAGGGAATAAAATTGTTCAAACAGCCAATTTTTGATTCTTTATCCTTTTAATATGACAATAAAGGGTTATGATGCAAAGAGAGGAGAATGACTCCCTACTGTAGTCACATAAAATAAATAAATAAAAAAGTTGAGGGGTACACCAAGCATGTCCTGCTGAAGGAACTAAACAAGTGCAAGAAGTGAGAAATTTAAAACAGGAATAGTTTTCAGATTAGTCTAATACACAGTAAGATAAACAGTGATAAATACACAATGTATTTTTATATATCAGTTGAAGCTTGCTTTTTATTTATTATATATGTAGAAGACACAAGTGATCTTTTGAAATATTTGTTTAATGAAAATATTTTCACACTCAAGCAAATGAATTCTATCACATTCCATTTATATAGATACAATTGTGGTGTGTGTGTGTGTGTGTGTGTGTACATCTTTGTGTGAAAGCATCTGAAATTAGCCCAAGAAAATACTTAAAGTACATGATTAAAAATATCCCTCATGCTGTACTTTAAATTTTTGCATTATTTATCTATCATAACTTCCAAGTTTGTAGCCTTAAGGTTTACTTCAATATGTGTCCTCTTTCATTCCAAGTGTTTTGTTCTCTTCTCCGAGGAGTTAAAACTTTTTACATTCTATGAGGCCAAATATATAGAAACAGTAATGCTATTTCCAAGTGCCAAAGGATGGGCATTTATGTAGAAAAAAAATACAGACTTTCTGTTAAACAGGAGGAATAAATTTAAAATACCTGTTGCCCAACTTAGGGAATGAGGTTAAAACAATATAGTATATTTTTGAAACTATTTTGTATTCTTACCATAAAATGTGTAATGTGTATTTATGTACTCTGGATAGAATTAAATGGTGTATTCATATATATCAAAATTAGTTTACAGTTTATATATGCAAAAATATGTCAATTGAATTGGATTTAATTTTTATCACTGTGTTTATTTCTTTACAGCAGAAAGATACATCTCAATATCCAGAAGCAAATGTGATGAAATACTGTCTATTCCTGAAGCCGTGAACACAAACATGACAGTTGGGAAAGAATAAAAAAAATACTGATAAGAAGGAAGAACTGGGTAACTCATGGTATCCGTAATGATAGATGAGGTTGGTTGTCAACTTGACTACATCTGGAATTAACTAAAATCCAAATATGGAGGGCACACCTGTAGCAGATTTTTGCTTAAACTGAAGTAGGAAGATCCACTTTAAATCCGGATCTTGAGGTTAGAAGATACATGGCTTTAATTTAAGCCACACCTTCCAGAAGCCTATGTATGACCATGGAAAAAAAGAAGCTTTTGCGTTTTGCTTTCTTGCCCTAACCTTGCTTGCAACCCCATTTCTTCACTGATATTCAAGCCTGTTTCTTTGGGATTCCAGCATCTACTGGAGACCAGCTGAGCCATCCAGTCTCATGGACTAAGCATCTTCTGGATTCTTGAGCTTTCCGTTTAGAGCCATATTGTTGGATTAGTGGAAACACAGCCTCTAAATCATTCTGATCAATTGTATATATACATACATATGTGTGTGGGGGTGAATATATGTAAATGAATCCTATATATATATATATATATATATATATATATAGAGAGAGAGAGAGAGAGAGTTTTAGATAAACAGATAGATAGATAGATAGATAGATAGATAGATAGATAGATAGATAGATAGATAGAGAGATTGAGGTAGACACAGAGACAGAAATATTTGTTCTATAAGTTCTGTTATTATAGAGAATCCTGACTAATGCACTAATAAAACCCAATTTTTTTTCGTTGTTTTTTTTTGGGGGGGGTTATCGTAGTTGATACAGCTTATATTTTATTTAACCCCTGTCTTCCCTCAGGCAGCTGTAAAGAAGCACTGTTGAATGGGTTATTGCCATAAAAGAGTTTTTTTTTAATTCTTTATTAATTACACTTTATTCACTTTGTATCCCCCCTGTGGTTCCCTCCTTCCTCCCCTCCCAATCTCTCCCTTCCTCCACCCTCTGTGTGCATATCACTCCCCAAGTCTACTGATAGGGGAGGTCTTCTTTCCCTTCCTTCTGATCCTAGTCAATTAGGTCTCATAAGGAGTGGCTGCATTGTCTTCTTCTGTGGCCTGGTAATGTTGCTTCCGCATCAGGGGGAGGTAATTAAACAGCAGGCCAATCAGTTCATGTCAGAGGATGTCCCTATTCCTATTACAATGAAACCCACTTGGATACTGAACTGTCATGGGCTACATCTGTGCAGGGGTCTTAGGTTATCTTCATGCAGGGTCCTTGGTTGGAGTATCAGTCTCAGGAAAGACCCCTGTGCTCAGATGTTTTGGTTCTGTTCTCTTTGTAGAGTTCTTGTCCTCTCCAGATATTACTGTTTCCCACTTCTTTCATAAGATTCCCTGCACTCTGCCCAAAGGTTTCCCATAAGTCTCATCATCTGTATTGATAGTCTGCAAAGCAGAACCTTTCAGAGGTCCTCTGTAAAAACCCAATTTCTATAACAAGGATGCTACATTACACAGTTTTATTCATATTATATGTAAAATTATATTGTTTATATTTCCATTTCTTATTTTCCCATACCTCACTATTCCATTTTTGCCTTAAATTTGCATATACCTAACTGAGAATGAAGATTCAGAGAAATAATACATATTGTATGATAGGTCTATATCATATGATATAAGTTGTTGAAGGAAAATCATGTAGATTAATAGAAAAATAAAGGTGTAGTGGGAAAAAGCCCATTTACAGATTTAAATATTGACTTTCTAAAATGTCAATCAGTCAGTCATCCACTGTCTGAAGCTCAGTGATATGTTTTGACATTAGCTGCTCTTAGGTGCTCAGCAGAAAATTTCATCTGTCAAATCAGGAATATCAAGGTCAGACAACAAGCAGAACTGAAAAGTTGTGATAAAAGTACACATAGTTCTGTAGGTTTTGGTGAGGTGAAGTTATTTTAGGTGAAAAATAACATTATCTGCAATTATCATATGAGAGTAAACCTGTTTTTCCAAATCAACACCTTACATTTTGCTTTCATCTCATTGAGTGACAGTACTTGTAGATATGTATATATCTGTATCTACATATGAATACATATGCATGTATGTACATGTGTGTTTATTATCTCAGCCAGTGTTCTAGTAATGTGAGGAGATAGCATGACCATAGCAACTTTTATAAAAAGAAACAATTAATTTTTTCTTGCTTACCACTTAGAGGTTTAGTTCATTTTCATCATGGTGGAGAGTAATGTTGACAATCCTACAGACATGGTGCTGGAGAAATAAGTAAGAGTTCTACATCTGGATCCACAGGCAACAGAAAGAGAAAGAATATTCTGGTCTTAAAATGAGTTTTTGAAACCTCAAAGCCCACCCCAGTTAGAACACACTTCGCTCAAGAAGGGCACAATTAATTCTTTCAAATAGTGGTATATTTAATTCTCTCTGGTGATGTATTCAAACCCATGAGCCTATGAAGGCCATTCTCATTCATGCCATCATATGTGTATGTATGTATCTATGTATGTATGCATGTATGCATATCCCTAAATGTATAACCCTAAGTATAACCTTTTCAGTCTACACAATGTTACCTGTATGTATGTTTTAGTGCTGACCCCTGGACAACCAATTTGTATGCTCTTCCCTTGGAAAGACCACATCTCTCACTCTGAACTTTCTTTTGATGTCTATGATACTTTGTGTAGGATTGAGACCATGCGGACTGTTCTCCATCCAGTTGGGCATGCTCATTGATATTGTCCTTGTTTAGTTCATGTTTGGAAGTCATTTGGTTAAGTCTTTATGACTGAGCTGGACAAGCAAGTTAATCTTCAGTGACAGGTCTTTGAGTCTAACCTCCAAAAAATCAGAAGGTATAAAGACAGAGAAAGAGAAGTTAAAAAAAATGATTTGGGATCAAGAAGTCTTATACAAGCTATGTCTTATGCCAAGCAAGTTTATTAAGAAGTAGAGCGTCTACTATACTATATTCAGGGACGAAAAAAAATACAGTGGGACTAAGCCAGAAAGAAGCTAATCAAACATTGTTGTACGAGGGGAACACCTGGTATCTATCTCAGGAGCATTACAGACTAAGCACATAGCAACCTTGGGACTGATAAACACAGTCTTGTGCAGTGGAAAGAGTTGGGTTCTCAAGATCTGAAGCCATAGCTCTCTCAAGGCTGTGGCTCCACACCATTACTGCCTTTGCCAAGCATATTCCTGATCTTAGAAAAGGAATTATGTTCCTTCTCCATAATCAGGTCCTCAGGGATAAGCTCTCAAGGCCCTGGTCCCAAGCTATTACTGGCTCTGCCAAACATGTTCCTCGTTTTAGATAAGAAATTATTTTTCTTCTCCACTCATCAGGGCCTCATAGAAAGCCTCCACTTATCAGTGTTGCACTCAACATCACATGTTAATAAGAAACACAACCTCATATCAAACTCCTTGATCCTATGTATGGCTCTTGCACTCTTTCCTACTCCATCTTCTTTCCAGAGCATTAGGGAAAGGGGTGTTTTACAGATAATATCCATTGGGAGCAGACTCTACAGATCTGCAATCTGATTTGTTGTAATTATTTTGTAGTGGTCTCTGTGACAAAAAATGAAAAAGAAAAAAAAGGGGTTCCTTGATGAGGTCTGAAGATTACGCTTATCTGTAAGTATAAAGACAAATTTTCGATAACTTAGTACTGGAGACTATGATATTTGAATGTTAATTTTCATTTGAATTTAACTTGCTTAGATTAGGGTGAGTCTTGAACAGAAAGAACATTTGGCTTGGCTGTTATCAAAGGTCTAGAGTATAGTACCAAGGAGAGTAATCAGAGAACATAGAGAAATAAAGAGGATTCCCTGGATTCCTTCCAACTTATCTCCCAGAGTGCATGTGATGAAGAAAGTAGCAGACATTCATAAATAATAGATATGCTATTGTAGTCTTGCCTTTAGGAAATATGTCCTTGATACTTCACATTGGTTGGTCAAGAGCATATTTGGGGGCCCTTACCTTTCTGTGCCTCTGTTTCACTATTATGAATACATAAAAATTCACTCATCCCACCAGGTTTGAAGGCATTCTCATCTTCCCTTTGGAAATATGCATTCTTAATCAATCACAGCCCTCTTTTTAGGGGATCAAATACACTACTGAACACAAAATCAAATTTTCTTTAGGTCATATACACCCAGATATTCCTCTGGGCTTAGAAAACATACAAAAAAGCAACAAACAGAAAGAAAAAGAAAAGAAGAATTCATTGGAATGGGATATTTTGGTATGAGAGCAATATCACTTATATAGACCAGGAGTGGTTTCCAGGTTCTTATGAGTTGCCTTGGCCATTCCTTAAACTCCTGTAGTTCTCAGAGAGTCATTCATCATGATCGAGAAAACAAAAATCATGGCTTTGAAACTCATCCAACTTCAATGGTTATCAAGTAGGGCTATAATCACCCTTTGCATGCTTACTAAATATTTGAGTTTGTGGAATCAGAACTATCTATCAAACCATTGTGCTGATACTTACAAATAAATTGAAGCAGGAATAAATATTGGAGAATTTGGAGAATGATAACTGTTTAACAGAAATAATGATAATTGTTTCAATTAGAGCCAGGAGATACAAATCACTCAGGAAATATTTTACAGGGCTGGGCATAGTGATGACAGCTTTTGATCCCAAAGCTTGGAAGACAGAGAACAGAAGGATTTCTGAATTAGAGGCCAGAAAGACAATGAGTGAAACATAACAAACCAGGTCTTGAAAAAAATAAGAGAGAGAGAGAGAGAGAGAGAGAGAGAGAGAGAGGACAGAGGGAGAGAGAGAGAGAGAGAGAGAGAGAGAGAGAGACAGAAAGACAGACAGAGAACCACTTCTCTTTCATTTGCTCATTGTGCTGACACCCACATTCGGCTGTACCAGAACTGACATGTTCTTTTGTAAGGTAGGATGGTTAAATGTTTGTCCAACCCACAGATTCCGAAGAAAATTTATCCCTACAAGGTAAAAGAAACATAAAGTCTGTTACACATATGGATCAAAAAGCAGGATATACCAGTGTCTGGCAATAGTTTCTGGACAACAACAGCAACAAAACTATCCAATTGCCATGGTACCATAGTAGCATGCTCTTGCAGGTATTAAGCTAAGCTGATGTGAGTGAGGTATGTGATGCATGTGTCATGGAGCACAGAGAGAAATCAGAGGGCAACTTTTGTGGAGTCTGTTTTTTTTTTCTTTCACTTTTATATGATATCTGGGGCTCAAACCCATATTATCTGATTTGTGCACGATGCACTTTATGTGTGGAGCCATCTTGCCAGCCCATTCTCTTCTTCATTTCTATAAATATAAACAAACAGCCCTTCTTTTCATTTTTCCCTATGACTTTATAAAACCTAAACAAATAGTCACACAAAATATTTTGATGACCTTCTCCAGTTTTCCTCAAAAGGACAAATCTAGAATTCTGACGTGGTAATATTTCCTCACCAAGATTTTGACCATTTCTAGAAAGGATGTTAGTATCTAAGAAACAATGATTTCCACACTCCTCTTCAACAACTTTACACAAAATTCTACTTCTTAGATTATCAGTACTTAAACGTTTTTTATTCATCACTCACAGTGCTGAGTCTTTCAAACCTAACCAAGAAAAAAGCTTTGTAAGTTATTTCTAATATGTAGCTTATTGCTGGGGGTACACTGCTGTATGAAGTTCTTGCCTACCATGTGGAAAGATCTCTCTCTCTCTCTCATTCTCTGTATCTGTCTGTGCATCTCGAGAGAGAGAGCAACCTTGCAATGAATTATGTAATAGAAAGCTAAATTTCTTAGTTCCTTTTGTGATTTCAAGAGTTAGAATTTTTTATTTATTTCTAGGCTCTATGAGAAAATAGGTCCTCATTTGAGTCTAATGCCAAGTCATTGGGCCCTATTCTCAGAAAAATATCTCACTTGCAAGTGAATAAACATAGAATAAAAATGATAATCTGCTAAAAAATATTGTATGGTAGGATAACTGAAGCCCACAGCTCTCAATTTGATAATGTCACATCACTGCTGTATACACTCAAAGTCAGAGAAACTGAAACTGGATGAGACAAAAAGGAGAGAGAAAGAAACAGGGAAACAGACTGTGGTGATCCAGGCTTGTAGTTCCAGTTTTCAGGAGAATCATAAGCCCTACCTGGGCTACAGAGTAAGTTCAAGACTAACCTAGGCAATTTAGACCTTCTCAAACTAAACATAAGAAATGTCTGAGAGGCACAGCTCAACAGTACAATCTTTATGTGGCAAGCAAAGCTTTATGGCCTTGCCCTACAATAGCCAAGTACAGAAAAAGAAGGACAAAAATACAGAGAAAGCATGATAATTATATTCATTATAATTTGTGAAGGTTGCCCATAAGTCTCAGCATCTGCATTGACAATGTGCAGGGCAGAGCCTTTCAGAGGTCCTCCGTGTCAGGCTCCTGACTTATTCCCTCTTTTCTCCTTCTTCTGATGTCCATCCTCTTTGCCTTTCTGGATAGGATTTGAGCATTACCTGAGTGACCCCAAAAATTCTACCAGGGAACTCCTACAGCTGATTAACACGTTCAGCAAAGTAGCTGGATACAAAATTAACTCAAAAAAATCAGTAACCCTCCTGCATTACAGGTAATTTAAGAGATATTCTAGATGCTCTAAATCAAGAGACTGTATAAAGAAATTGTCATATCTTATAGGACTGTATAAGTGAGTATATACCATGTGTGTCTTTCTCCTTCTAGGATACCTCACTCAGAATTATCTTTTCCAGATACCACCTTTTGCCTGCAAATTGCATGATTTCCTCCTTTTTGATTGCTGAGTAGTATTCCATTGTGTAAAAATACCACAATTTCTGTATCCATTCCTCTATTGAGGGACATCTGGGTTGTTTCCAGGTTCTGGTTATTACAAATAAAGCTGCTACAAACATGGTTGAGCAAATATCCTTGTTGTGTACTTGAGCAAATTTTGGGTATATGCCTAGGAGTGGTATACCTGGATCTTGAGGAAGTACTATTCCTAATTGTCTGAGAAAGCACCAGATAGATTTCCAAAGTGGTTGTACCAGTTTACATTCCCACCAGCAGTGGAAGAGGGTTCCCCTTTCTCCACAACCTCTCTAGCATGTGATGTCATTTGAGTTATTCATCTTAGCCATTCTAATGGGTGTAAGGTGAAATCTCAGGGTCGTTTTGATTTGCATCTCTCTGATGGCTAAGGGTGTTGGGCATCTGTTTGAGTGTTTCTCTGCCATTCTATATTCCTCTGCAGAGTATTCTCTGTTTAACTCCATAACCCATTTTTGAATTGGATTACTTGATTTATTGCTTTTTAACTTCTTTAGTTCTTTATATATTCTGGATATCAGCCCTTTGTCAGATATAGGGTTGGTGAAAATTCTTTCCCAGTCTGTAAGCTGCTGTTTTGTTCTGACAACAGTGTCTTTTGCTTTACAGCAGCTTTACAGTTCCATGAGGTCCCATTTATTTATTGTTGATCTTAGAGCCTGTGCTTTTGGTGTTCTGTTCAGGAAGTTGTCTCCTGTGTCAATGAGTTCTAGGCTGTTCTCCACTTTTTCTTCTAACAGATTTAGAGTATCTGGTTTTATTTTGAGATCTTTGATCCTCTTGGACTTTAGTTTTGTGCAGGGTGATAAATATGTATCTATTTTCATTTTTCTGCATGTAGACATCCTGTTGGACTAGCACCATTTGCTAAAGATGCTGTCTTTTTCCATTGAATGGTTTTGGCTTCTTTGTCAAAAATCAAGTATTCATAGGTATGTGGGTTTATTTCTGGGTCTTCTATTCGGTTCCATTGATCCTCCTTTCTGTTTCTATGCCAATACCATGCAGTTTTTATTACTCTTGCTCTGTAGTATAGCTTGAGATCAGGGATGGAGATACCTCCAGTTGATCTGTTGTTTTACCGGATCGTTTTGGCGATTCTGGGTTTTTTGTTTCTCCACATAAAGCTGAGAGTCTTTTTTTCAAGGTCTGTAAAGATATAATAAATATAATAAAATCTATACACCTAAAGAAGATAAACAAGAAAGAGGACCCTCACTTAGAATGACAAATGGGAGGTGCATTGGACATAGAAGAAAACAAGTAACAGTACAGGAGCCTACCACAGAGGGCCCAGGAAAGACTCTACCTAGCAGTGTATCAAAACAGATACGAAGACTCATAAGCAGACCTTCGACAGAGTGCAGGCAGTCATATGAAAGAAGGGGGAGTTAGTATGACATGAAAAGGATAAGAGCTCCACAAGAACCAAATATATCTGGGCACAGGGGTCTTTTCTGAGACTGACACTCCACCAAGGACCATGTATGGATATAACCTAGAACCTCTGCTCAGATGAAGCCTGAGGTATCTCAATTGCTCTCCCATAGTAAGGGGAACAGGGACTATTCCTGACAGGAACTCAATGACAGGCTCTTTGACCTCCCCACCCCCCCCAAGGGAGGAGCAGTCCTGCTAGGCCTCAAAGGAGGACTTTGCAGCCAGTCCTAAAGATACCTGATAAAACAGGGTCAGATGAAAGGGGAGGAGGTCCTCCCCAAGCAGTGGACTTGGAAAGGGGCAGGGAGGAGATGAGGGAGGGTTTGGGAGAGAATGACAGAGCGGGATACAGCTGGGATACAGAGTTAATAAATTGTAACTAATAATAAAAAATAAATAAATTTAAAAATAAAAGAAAAAAAAGAAATTGTCTTGCTTAGGTCAGCTAATCTTTATCCCACCAAGTGAACGTTTAACTAGAACTTCTATGATGCATACTCACTAATGTACACACTCAATGTCAGAGAAAGTGGAATTGGATAAGAAAGGAGAGAGAGAAAGAAATAGGATAAAGAAAGAGGCTAAATAGGATAGAACCCCTTCCCACAAATACTTCAGCTGGACACTTGGTCTCCGACCTTTGATTTAAGATGAAACTTATTTCCTCCTGCCTCCTCGGCTAAAGCAGCATTTGAAATTAATTGACAGACCATCTCTCTAGTCCCATGTCACAGATTCTTTGATTCATTTTCTTCCACCTGTTGCATTAGGAATCTCAACACTTCTATGTAAAAAAGCATTATAAACATTGTGCCTAAATGACTGAGAAGCACTTAAAGAAATGCTTAGTGTTCTTAGTCATCAGAGAAATGAAAATAAAAATGACTCTAAGATTCCATCTTACACCAGACATAATGGCTAAGATCAAAAACTCAAGTGACAACACATGCTGGAGAGGATGTAGAGAAGGGGAACCCTAGTCCATTGTTGGTGTTAATGCAAACTTGTACAACCACTTTGGAAATCAATCTGGCACTTTCTCGGGAAAATTGTGAATAGTTCTACAAGTTCCAGCTATACCGCTACTGGGCAGATACCCAAAAGATGCTCCACCATACCACAAGAACATTTGTTCACCTATGTTCATAGTGGCTTTGTTCGTAATAGCAAGAAACTGGAAAAAATCTAGATGTCCCTCAACTGAAGAATGGATACAGAAATCGTGGTGTATTTAAACAATGGAATAATACTCAGCTATTAAAAACAATTAATAAAATTTTTAGCCAGATGGATAGAACTAGAAAAAATCATCGTAAGTGAGGTAACCCAGACCCAGACAGGCTCACATGGTAGGTACTCACTTATAAGTGGATATTACACCCATAGTACAGGATAACCACACTACAAGCCACAGATCAAAAAAAGCCAAAGGGAGGGGGCCTGAATGTCACTCCAAGGGGGAAATAGAATAGACAGCAGAAGTAGATGAAGAGAGGGATCTGGATAGAAGATGGAATGGGAGGGAAACAAGAATTGTAATCATTAATGTGGAGAACAGAGTTGGAGGTGTAAGGGCTGGGAACAATAAGGGAAATTGGGGAAGGACATCTCTTGATCAAGATGGAGGTCTGCTCCAGAGTAGGCATCTGAGATAATATGGGTGTGGCTCTAGATGAGACTCCTAATGGTGGTGGTGGGTGTGACATGAAGACTGAAGGGACCATCTTCTAGCCAGGAAGGATTAGTGGAAGTTGGGGATCAACAACACACCAACAAAATCTGTGAACCAAAAATTACCCTGCCTACAAAAGTGTAGGGAAATGAGGAAACAAAGATAGAAGGAAAGTCCAAACAATAATTGGCCTAACCTGAGACACACTACACAGCAGAGAGCCAGCCCCTGACACTAATGATACTCTGCTCTGCTTTCAGACAGGAGCCTAACTTGACTGTAGTCTGGAAGGCCCCAGCCAACAGCAGATCAAGACAGATACTGGGACTTGCAGTCAAGCATGGGTCAGAATTCTGTGGATCCTGTGGAAGTGTTGGGGGAAAGATGGAAGAACTTAGAGGAGATAGGAGCCTCACTAGAAGACCAACAAAGACAACTAACCCAGTCCCATGGGGGCTTTCAGAGACTGAGACATCAACTAAAAAGCATGTACAATCTGGACCTAGACCCCTGCACACATGTGGCCCATGGGTCTCTAGGTCTTCACGGATCACCTGGAGAGTGGAAGGGGGTGCTGTTCCTAACATGGACTCTATTGCCTGCTTTTGGATCACTTCACCTTGTAGGGCTGCCCTGCCTGGACTCAGGGGATGAAGTTATGCTCAGTCCTGATGTGATTTGATGTGCTGGGGAGGGTTGATAGGTAGATTCCCCTTTTCTGGAGAGAAAGGGAGAGGGGAAGGGGGAAGAGGGGGAATCTGGGGAGGGGAACTAGGAAAAGGGGAGGGAGGGGCACTCTCTGGGTATAAACTAAACTAATTTAAAATTTAAAAAGTTAAAATAAAAATAATAAAGGTAAAGAAAAAAAACATTGGGGCATGCAAGATGGCGGCCATCAGCACTAGCTGTTTTTGAGAGGCAGAGGATCTGAATCTCCGAAATTGGTGAGTGGAGGGGCAATCGAAGTGGAATCTAAAAGTTTTGGCTTTCGGAAAGAAAGGGGACACCACAGAAGCGGAGAACACTTACAGAGTCAGATCAGGCGTGGACTTCTCTGGGAACAGAGAGGGGCACTTCCCTTTTCCAGGCCTGCCTCCACCTCAAGGGAGCCTACATGCAGTGCCGGTGAGGTGAGCATAGAACTACCTGCCTGGTGACTGAGACAGCAGAGGCAGGGCTTCTAGCTTCTCAGCAGCAGAGCTCAGCTGTGCCCTCCCGCTGAATACCATCCCGAGGAGCACCCTCGTGCTGAGCTCCCGGCCCACTGATTGCCCGCTGCGCCAGAGTTCCCGGAGATCCCACCACCAGTAGCAGCTGCCCCACAGAGCTCCCATCTGCGGAACTCCCACCCTCGGAGCCCACCCAAAGAGTGCAGGCCACAGAGTTCCAGATCCCTGGTACAATACTTCCTGGGTCCCATGTCCCTGAGAGGCAGTACTGACTCCACAGGGCCTACTAGCCAGTGACCATAGGGACAATCCAACATCTCAGTGGCAGATAGTCAGCTGAACAGCTGCCAAAGTCCACCAGACCTGAAAAAACACCCAAGTACACTAGGTGTTGGGCCACCTGGGTCTGTGGACCACTTTAGTGGTTCCCCAGGACCTACTAGCAAGCACCTGGACACTCCAGTTCTGCAGCCGCAGCTGGGCTCCCTAGATCAATGGCTGCAGATCCACTGAGCTGGCTGAGCTCAACCTGCCATATTTGACTCAGCAGGTCCAATCTGGACAGGAGAGAACAGGAGGAACCCCTGTGCTTTACAATTTGACCTGCTAGAGAGTGAGTGCACCCTCGAGTGACTATAGAACCCCAGATTCAGGGTGCTTCTAAGCTAGCAGCCAGATATCAGACCCCTCCCGCCCACACCTCCACTGTGGGAAAGAGAGGGCCTTGTGGAACATTGAAGCCCCTGCTCTGTGGATCTACCAGTGGACTTTAGGCAAATAACTCCTGGAACTCAGTTACAGACATAATCAGGGAATCCACATTCGCAATTATCAACAGTGCTTGCAATATCTTAAGCGCCTGTGACCCCTTTGGTGATTGCAAGGACCTCTCTCTCACATGGAAGGCCTCTACATTCTCTAGCAGCCTGTCCCTCAGGGCACACCTCCATGCACACGCACGTTCACATACTACCCTGCATTTGTCCTTCTGTACCTGCAGACTTTCCTCCCATAGGTACAGCTGAAGGAACAATGTACAAGCTGAAACCACTGGACCTTCTCATTTTCCTGAAAAATTCTCCAGACACCAGAGAAAGACCAGTATGATCTTCAGAATCCAGGAACAAACAGTGAATGCTACAGATAACCAAATGGCCAGGGGTTGGTGAAAGAACACATCCAACATAAATCTAGGCATTATGGCTTCACCGGCAACACCCAAAATTAATGAATACTCCAACTCATCGGAAACACAGGAAAATGACTTTAAAACTCTGCTTATCCAGTTATTTGAGGCACATGAGGAGGAAACAAACAAATCTCTCAGAGAAATAGCCATTCAGATCCACATAGTTAAAGAGGAAACAAACAAATCTCTCAAAGAATTGTCCACCCAAGTGGATGAAAAGAAAGAGGAAATAAACAAAGTTCTCAAAGACACACAGGCAAATATAGCCAAACAAATAGAGGCACAAGTACAGATACAATTAATGGAATATAGAGAAGAAACGAACAACAACAAAAAAATAGAGACCATCATAGAAAGACAGGAATCCACATTCAAACAGATGAAGGAAATGATGCAAGGCATGAAAACAGAATTAGAATCAATAAAAAAAGCAAAAACTGAGAAATCCTAGAGCTGGAGAACTTAGAGAAAAGAGAAGGAACCACAATGGTAAGCATCACCAATACAATACAAGGGATGGAAGAGAGAATCTCTGGTGCTGAAGATACACTCACAGAAATTGATACTTCTCTCAAAAAAAAAGTAAAATCAGGAAAATCCTAAACACAAAACATCCAAGAAATCGAGGACGCCATGGAAAGGCAAAATCTAAGAATAATAGGAATTGAGTAAGAAGAGAATTACAGGCTCCAAGGACCATAAAATATTTTGAAGAAAATCATAGAAGAAAACTTTCCCAACTTAAAGAAAGAGATGTCCATAAATATACAAGAGGCCTACAGAACACTAAATAGACTAGACCATAAAAGAAACACATCACGTCACATCATAGTCAAAATACTTAATCTACAGAACAAAGAAAAGATATAAAAGCAGCAAGGGAAAAAGGCGAAGTAACATATGAAGGTAAACGTATCAGAATCACACCAGACTTCTCATCAGTAACTATAAAAGACAGAAGGACCTGGGCAGATATCATGCAGGCTTTAAGGGATCACAGATGCCAACCTAGACTACTATACCCTGCAAATCTATCCATCAACATAGATGGAGAAAACAAAATATTCCATGACAAAACTAAATTTAAGCAATATCTGAACAGTAAACCAGCCCTAAAAAAGATACTAGAAGGAAAACTCCAATCAAACAAAAACAACTACACTCAAGAAAAATAGGATATAGATAATTTCCCAACAAAAATTAAAAGAAAACAAGCAATGAATCACAGTAACACCACCAACTACACAATAATAGGAAATAACATTCAATGGTCACTATTATCTATCAACATCAATGGACTCAACTCTCCAATAAAAAGACACAGTAACAGAATGGGTGCGGAAACAGGATCCAATATTCTGCAGCATCAAAGAAACACACCTACACAACAACAAAAAAAAAAAACACATTACCTCAGAATAAATAGATGGAAAAATGTTTTTCAAGCAATTGGACCCAGAAAACAAGCTGGAGTAACTATCCTAATATCTAATAAAATACAATTTCAAGCAAAATTTATCAAAAAAGATGTGGAGGTGGCACTACATTCTCATCAAAGGAAAAATCCACCAAGAGGACATCACAATTCTGAACATCTATGCCCCAAATACAAGAGTGCCTACATTCATAAATGAAATATTATTAAAGCTTAAATCACACATCAATGCCAACACCTTAATAGTAGGAGACTTCAACACCCTGCTACCACCAAAGGAAATATCATCTAGACAGAAGCCAAATAGGGAAATAAAGGCACTTACAAAGGTCCAAATTCAAATGGACCTAATAGATGTCTACACAACTTTTCACCCAAACTCAAAAGAGTATAACTTCTTTTCAGCACCTCATGGAACCTTCTCCAAAATAGAGTATACAGATGGTCAGAAAGCAAGCCTCAACAGATACAAGAAGATTGTAATAATCTCCTGTATTCTATCTGACTACCATGGACCTCAACAACAATGGAAATAGCAAAAAGCCTACACGCATGAGAAAACTTAACAAATTGGTACTCAATGGCAGCTGGGTTAAGGATGAAATAAAGAAAGAAATTAAAGACTTCCTAAAATTCAATGAAAATGAAGATGCAACATACACAAACTTCTGAGACACAATGAAAGCAGTACTCAGAGGAAAATTCATAGCACTAAGTGTCCTCAAGAATAAAAAATGTAACATCTCATACAAGCAACTTACTGGCCCAAATGAAAGCCCTAGGGAAAAAAAAAGCAGAAACACCCAAGAGGAACAGATAGCAGGAAATAATCAAACTCAGTTCTGAAATCAATCAATTAGAAACAAATAAAACTATTCAAAGAATCAGTGAAACCAAGAGCTGGTTCTTTGAGAAAATCAACAAGATAGACAAGCCCTTAGCCAAACTAACAAAAAGACAGAGAGAAACTATCCAAATCAGCAAAATCAGAAATGAAAAGGGGATACCAAGAAAATCCAAACAATCATTAGGTCGCACTAAAAAAGCCTATATGCCATAAAATTCAAAAATCTAAAAGTAATGGACAATTTACTTGATAGATTCCATCTACCAAAATTAAGTCAAGATCAGGTAGACAGATTGAATAATCCCATATCCCTCAAGGAAATAAAAGCAGTCATCAACAGCCTCTCTTCCAAAAAAGCCCTGGGCCAGATGGTTTCAGTGCAGAATTCTACCAGACTTTCAAAGAAGTGCTAAACTCAAATTCTCTTCAAATTGTTCCAGGAAATAGAAACAGAAGGAACATTACCAAACTCATTCTATGAAGCTACAGTCACCTTGATACCTAAACCACACAAAGACCCAACAAAAAAAGAGAACTTCAGATGTATCTCTCTTATGAACATTGATGCAAAAATACTCAATAAAATACTTTCAAACCGAATCCAAGAGCACATAAAAGATATCATCCACCATGACCAAGTAGGCTTCACTACAGGCATTCAAGGTTGGTTCAGTATACAGAAATCCATCAATGTAATCCACGATATAACCAAACTGAAGGAGAAAAACAAAATGGTCATCTCATTAGATACTGAAAAAGCATTTGACAAAATCCAACACCCATTCATGTTTAAAGTCTTGGATAGATCAGGGTTACAAGGCATATACCTAAACATATTAAAGGCAATATATAGCAAGTCTATAGCCAACATCAAACTCAATGGAGAGAAACTTAATTCAATCCCACTGAAATTAGGGACAAGGCAAGGCTGCCCACTTTCCCCATATCTCTTCAACATAGTACTTGAAGTCCTAGCTAGAGCAATAAGACAAGTAAAGGATGTCAAGGGGAAACAAATCAGAAAGGAAGAAGTCAAAGTATCACTATTCACAGATGATCTGAAAGTATACATGAGCAACCACAAAATTTCAACCAGAAAACTCCTTCAGCTGATAAACACCTTCAGTAAAGTGTATGGATAAACAATTAACTCAAAAAAATCAGAAGCCCTCCAGTATACCTAAGACAAAAGGACCGAAAAAGAAATCAAGGAAACAACACCCTTCACAATAGCCACTAATAACACAAAGTACATTGGGGTGACTCTAACCATGCAGGTGAAAGACCTGTTTGAAAAAAAACTTAAAGTCTCTGAAGAAAGAAATCGAAGAAGACATCAGAAGATGGAGAGATCTCCCTTGCTCATGGATTGGTAGGATTAACATACTGAAAATAGCCATCCTGCTATTGCTAAAAGCAATCTACAATTCATTTCAATTTCCATTAAAATACTAATACAATTTTTTACAGACCTTGAAAGAAAAATTCTCAACTTCATCTGGAGAAACAAAAAAACCCAGAATTTCCAAAATGATCCTGTACAACAACAGATCGTCTTGATGTATCTCCATCCCTGATCTCAAGCTATACTACAGAGCAAGAGTAGTAAAAACTGCATGGTATTGGCATAGAAACAGAAAGGAGGACCAATGGAACCGGATAGAAGACCCAAAAATAAACCCACACACCTATGAATACTTGATTTTTGACAAAGCAGCCAAAACCATTCAATGGAAAAAGACAACATCTTCAACAAATGGTGCTGGACCAACTGGATGTCTATATGCAGAAGAATGAAAATAGATACATATATATCACCCTGCACAAAACTACAGTCCAAGTGGATCAAAGACCTCAATATAACACCAATACACTAAATCAGTTAGAAGAAAAAGTGGAGAAGAGCCTAGAACTCATTGGCACAGGAGACAACTTCCTGAATAGAACACCAGCAGCACAGGCTCTAAGATCAACAATCAATAAATGGAAACTCATGAAACTGAAAACCTTCTGTAAAGCAAAGGACACTGTTGTCAAAACAAATTGACAGCTTACAGATTGGGAAATAATTTTCACCAACCCTATATCTGACAGAGGGCTGATATCCAGACTATGTAAAGAACTAAAGAAGTCTCTGACATGAACTGATTGGCCTGCTCTTTGATCACTTCCCCCAGTAGGGGGAGCAGCCTTACCAGGCTGTAGAAGAAATCACTCTAGCCACTCCTGATGAGACCTGCTAGACTAGGATCAGAGGGAAGGGGAGGAGGACCTCCCTTTTCAGTGGACTGGAAGAAAGACATGGGTGGGGAAGAGGGAGTGTGGGATTGGGAGGGAAGGAGGGAGGGAAGTACAGAGGAGGATAAAAGTGAATAAACTGTAATTAATAAAAATAAAGAAAGAAAAAAATAAATTAAAAAGGCAATAATTCAAGCAATCCAATTAAAAAAATGGGGTATGGAGCTAAAAGAGAATTCTATGTAGAAGAATATAGAATGACAGAGAAACACTTAAAGAATTGCTCAACATCCTTAGCCATCACAGAGATGCAAATCAAAACGACCCTGAGATTTCACCTTACACCCATCAGAATGGCTAAGATAAAAATTCAAGTGACAACACATGCTGGAGAGGTTGTGGAGGAAGGGGAACCCTCCTTCACTGCTGGTGGGAATGTAAACTGGTGCAACCACTCTGGAAATCACTTTGGCACTTTCTCAGACAATCAGGAATACTGCTTCCTTAAGATCCAGCTATACCACTCCTAAGCATATATCCAAAAGATGCTCAAGTACACAACAAAGACATTTTCTCAACCATGTTTGTAGCAGTTTATTTGTAATAGCCAGAACCTGGAAACAAACTAGATGTCCATCAAAGGAGGAATTGATACAGAAATTGTGGTACTTTTACACAATGGAATACTACTCAGCAATTAAAAAAAAAAAAAAGGAAATCTTGAATTTTGCAGGCAAATGGTAGGATCTAGAAAAAAATCATTCTGAATGAGGTATCACAGGAGCAGAAAGACACACACAGTATACTCACTTATAAGTGGGTACTAGACCTAAAAGATAGGATAAACATACTAAAATCTGTACACCTAACGAAGATAAACAAGAAGGAGGACCAGGGGTAAGATGATCAATCCTCACCTAGAAAGACTAAGGGGATGCATATTGGAAGTAGGAGAAAATAAGTAACAGGACAGGAGCCTACCATAGAGAGCCTCTGAAAGACTCTACCAAGCAGTGTATCAAAGCAGATGCTGAGAATCATAACCAAACCTTGGGCAGAGTACAGGGAATCATATGAGGGAACGGGGAGTAAGTATGACCTAGAGGGGACAGAAGCCCAACAAAGACCAAATATATCAGGGCACAGGGGTCTTCTATGACACTGTTTCTCCAACAAAGGACCACACATGGATATAACCAAAAACCCCTGCTCTCATGTAGCCCATGGTAGCTCAGTACCCAAGTAAGTTCCCTAGTAAGGGGGACAAGGATTATCTCTGACATGAACTCAATGACTGACTCATTGAGCTTCCCATCCCCCCAAGAGAGGAGCAGCCTTGCTAGGCCACAGATAAGGACATTGCAAGTAGTCCTGAAAACTCCTGATAAACCAGGGTCAGATGGAAGGGGAGGAGGACCCCCCCATCAGTGGACTTGGAAGGGCAGGGAGGAGATGAGGGAGATAGGGTGGCATTGGAAGGGAAAGAGGAGGGGGCTATGGCTAAGATACAAGTAAATGACCTGTGATTAAAATAAAATAATAATAAGAATCATTGTGCCCACTTCTCTATTATTAAGAATCCCTGGTATAAAAAATACAGGGAGAACATGGAAATTTAATTGCAGAAACTTGGGCTTATAGTCATGTTCAGAGATTTGACTTTTATTTTGGAAGTCACTGATTCTTTTTCCGTACAGCTATTGAAGCTCCCGTCATTGTATTCAACTTTAAATCCAAAAGATAAATCTCAAATACATCAATCTAAAGAAATGAGCTCATTTTATAGGATTTTTGGAAATCTCATCTGCCTATACTTGCTGCCCAGAATTCGATGATGTGGATACTCTTTACTGCAAGGATTAATGTGTTCTAGGTTGGGAGAATGACTTCAAAACTCAGATCTCTGTTACTAGGTAGAAATATGTGATTTGATTTTTGACCGAGCAGTAAGCTATGACTCATCAGTCTTCAAACTTGTCTGGCAGTCTGTCAAGCATCCACTGCAGAAGGTTTAGTTAAGCAATCCGGTTACCTAGATGTTTTCCTATTACCTTGTAGACCCCTAATTGTTAAAGATAGACATCCTTAAATCCAAGTCCCTGGCATCAACTCTACCAGTGCAGTGTGGCTTTGGACTGTGAGCTTCAGAGTGGAACCTGTGTGTTCTGCATGAAAAACTTCCTGAAGCTCCTCATCTCAAGGGGTTAGACTGACATGTGCAATCTGGATCCTAATTTAATGTAGCTGTTTGAGACAAGGATACATGGGGAGTCTCTTTAATTATATGGCCAATCATTTTACAACCGGACTCTCATGAGACTCTTCTAAAACAGGTCTTTTATGGCTCCTGTCTTATCTTTTTCTTTTCCTGTTTCTGTAATGAAACTCCCCCCCCCAAAAAAAAAAAAGCAGCTTAAGTGAGAAAGAATTTATTTGGCAAAAAATGCCAAATGAATGAATGAATGCATGCTTGCTGTCAAATGCTTTCTCCACACTCACAGCTCCAATTCCCCAGTAAGTAGTAAGTCAACCTCCAGTTAAACTCATCAAGGTAATCTCCCCCCACCCCCCAAATATACACAGGCCAAGCTGATCCAGTCAATCTATCATTGAAATGAATTGATTCTAAGTTGTACCAGCAAGAAGTGAACCAGGACATTCCCTGCTCTCTCTCTCTCTCTCTCTCCCTGGACAAACTCCAACTCTGCCTTCTATGTTGGCATGTTAGAGACATGTGCTCTCTTGCTTACAGAAGCTCTCAAAGAACAAGAGGGGCTGCACAGCTGGCTTTCTACAGCATCTGATTTCTTGAACTTTAATAAGTCCCATTGACTAATATTTGTAGTACTATCTGTTAGCAGTGCAGGTGGGTAAAACTAAGGCGTAACTGACTGCTTGGTAAGAATAAGACAATACTAACCATAGTTTTGAAAGAAAACAGCCACATTAACAAATCTGATTATTTTATGCTAAGATAAAAAAAATCTACCACAAATATTTGTTATCCTAGCAAAGATATATTTTGTCTGCTTCAAAGTCCTCTGTAGTCTAGGAAATATTACATGGGTTCAGAAGTTCCTGTTTCACTGTGATAATCAAGGAAATAGAGACCTTAACACAACACTTTCAATGTCTAAAACTAGTGACTGCTCAGAGGGCCTCTGAAAGGCTCTACCCTGCAGGGTATCGAGACTGATGTTGAGACTCATAGTCAAACTTTGTTCAAAGTGCAGGGAATCTTATGAAAGAAGTGGGAGATAGTAAGACCTGGAAAAGACAGGAGCTCCACAAGGACAGCAACAGATCCAAAAAGTCTGGACACAGGGGTCTTTTCTGACACCGATACTCCAGCCAAGGAGCACTCATGGAGATGGTTTGAAACCCCTGCACAGAGATAGCCTATGGAAGTTCAGTATCCAAGTGGGCTCTAAAGTAATGGGGACAGGGACTGTCTCTGACAGGAACTGATTGGCCTGCTCTTTGATCACCTCCCCCTGAGGGGGGAGTAGCCTTACCAGGCCACAGAAGAAGACAATGTAGCCACACCTCATGAGACCTGATTAACTATGATCAGAGGGAAGGTGAGGAGGACCTCCCTTTTCAGTGGACTGGGAGAGAGACATGGGTGGGGAAGAGAGAGGGGAGAAAGGAGAGAAGTACAGGGAGGGATACAAAGTGAATAAACTGTAATTAATAAAAATAAAAATAATTAAATTTAAAAAACTAGCGACTGCTAGATCAATGCAACATAGAATGCAAGCATAAGACCATCAAATGCTGCAAATAAGTAAGTCGTACATTAAATATGGCAAACCATGTATTCACAACACATAGCTATTATGAGATTTCTTGTCTTTGTTATAAGTCGGCTTGGAAAGGTCACCTCACAATTCACCCAGAGCAAGAGGAAAGTAAAGTGTGGGTGAGTAGCAGAGAGATCTATTCATGCACAGCCTGATAAGATGGATACATTGACATTTGTATATCACCCACCTCAGAAAAGACATGGAAAGTGTTGATTGCACAACAATTTTCTTTCAGATGTGAAGACATAACAAATTTTCATTGAGGAAGATCTTGATGATTCCCACTGCTATACACCGATGGGTATGATAACTTTCTTATAAAGCCAAGATTAGTATATCTTATTTTGCCAGTCCGCCATTGAATATTTTAACATGCTGACATCCCATAAAAAATCTGTATTTTAAAAATTTTTTATTTCTCAAAAGCAATATTTCTTCATCAGTAATAAAATATGTGCATATTTATACTCAGACTTGTATTTGGTCACATAATTGTAAATAATTTTTTGGCTTTCCAAACTTGTAAACTTTTGGCTTTGACTGTTTCTATTTCAACCTAATTACCCATGTCCATTAGGGGTAATTTCTCTTGTTCTCTTTCTCTCTCTCTCTCTCTCTCTCTCTCTCTCTCTCTCTGTGTGTGTGTGTGTGTGTGTGTGTGTGTGTGTGTGTGTTTCTTCCTATATATGGAGAAGTTCCACTCATCTTTTGGCCGTGTAAATGCAGAAACTACATAAAAGATAACAATAAGACAAATAATTCCATTGCTTTAGACAAATTCTGTCAGGAAGTTCCAGGAAAAAAAGGAAGCAGACAGTACTCCTACAAAGCCTTTCGGAAGTAGGAATAAAATGTGGAATTCTCACAAATGACTGGATGCCTATGACTTCTCAAGCTTGCAGGTTAGTGATGGTAGACAGAATCCAAGATCATCTTCCACTGTGGTAGAACGATCTATATACCATAAATAATTCTGTATGCAGGGTGTTTATACAGGGATGAAAACCTGAGGAAAGGCTTCCTGTGCATATCTCCTTTGCACTCATCATTTAAATTACAACCTTAAAGCAAAGTAAAGAAAGTCCATATTTAAAGGCCCAGCCTAAAAGGAAAGTATAACTGAGTTTCTTCTTGGCGATAAACATTATCAGAATGAACCAAGTACTTCAATGACTCTAAACAATACTAATAAACACTGCGTAGGCTTCATTCAACTCTACTGTCTATATTCAGTCTAAGAGTGCGAAGTTTTAAGATTCCAGAGCATTTTATTAAGCAAAAGCAGATTATAATTAAAAAGAAATTCATTTGCATGAAGACTATATTTTAAAATCAACCATTTTCTCCTGGTATAATGTTAATGTTAGTTACTCAATACCCAGTAAAGTAACAAAGTTCTCTGGTGAATCACATAAAAATTTCAGACAAAACAAAGCTATATAATGGCTTCTGTGTTGACAGGTGTTAGCAGGGTGGTACATTGAGAACAAATACAATGCACGACTTTAAAATATTAAAGACATCTTCAGTTTAAGTTAAAAGTAAACAGATTATGGCCTCAAAGTTAAACACTTGTCCACAAGATGGCAGCATCACCTAAACAGAGAAAACATGAAACTTCATCAGTTCCCTCATACATGGCTAAAGTTTATCACGGATGAAAATTTAAAATGGCTGCCCTAATAACAGCTAACGAGCTTATCACCAGGTATCACTTCACAGTTTGAAGTGGAACCATGGTTTAAGAAAGAAAGCCCTTGAACAGGAATCTTTTCTAAAAGAAATTCCCCTTCCTTAAATAAATGAGACATGTCAAAGTGAAAGCAAATTTTGCACCACTGCCGTACCATGCATTTGTATCCCCATGCACGAGCATAATGCAGAGGGAGACATCAATAAACTCCGAGGTTCTGCCTCACAGAGCCCAACAGCTGTTATTAGCAGAAACTGTTATTAGAAGGGCTGTTTGTTTCTGAACTTTCTCAGGATGCAAGAAGTATATGTGAGATCTTCTGGGCTAGGACATATGCTCTGGATCATACTATTAATGATGTTAAGAAATTAAGGTTGTGGTTGATGGGGAGTATATTATTTCATGGAAGATAGCTATGGTCCAAAAACCACAGAGCAAGATAGTCTAGGTGAAATGGGAAGAGAGAGGTAGGAAAAGAGAGGACAAGATATTCCCTGAGAAATCTCAGAGCAGCAGACAGCAGCAGTGCACACAACTGCTCAGAAGAGGACCTGCCAGCATCTGCAAGCTCCATCCAGCAGCAGAATGATGGGAGAAGGCCAGGCCCAGCAGGGAGTGGGGTAACCATGGCAGGTTCTTGGAAGGTGTTAGAAGACCCTTTGCAGATTCTCTTCCTCTGGGGGTCTGCCCTGGGTCAGTGACTGGGTACAGCAGAGCACAAGGAAAGCAGGGACACACTGCATCTTTCCCTGCCCGTTCCCAAACTAACCTCCTTTCCTTCTCTCTGCAGGGTAATGTTTCAGATAGTAGACAAAGGTGTTCCCAGCTTCAGCCTTCTGCTACTCAAGTTCCGGGGAACCCAGCCTCTACCCACACAGGAAGTGTACATGGTACATATGCACACTCGTAGGCAAAACACTCCTAAACACAATGTTTTATTTAAAGTAGGGGATACCCCCACCCCGTCCCAGCTGTGGAACTGGGAAGCGCAGGCCTTGCACCTCATCTAGGCACCACAGTAGAACTGGCCCTAGCGGTATGGGTGGGGTTGAACAGGCCCTGAGGGCATAGGTGCAAGAGAGATGACACTCCACCCTGCAGCAGGTGGTTTTGAGAGTAGGAAAGCTGGCTCTGCCCCTTGCCAGCTGCAGCGCTCTGCAGAGTAGGCCCAGCACCTCTCCTGCGCAGCGCAGGAGAGCTTTCACACCCAGGAGGCATGGTGAGAAATAGCTAGCTGTAAAGTCATGAGAGTGGGAGAGCTGACCCCACATGTTGCCTGGGCAAAGCAAGGTAGATAGCCCTGGGGGTGTGGGCGGAAGAGAGCTGGTGGGCTGACTGACGCAGTTACTGTCCCAGGCCCAGATCGAGGGCTCTGAGTTGGCTGGCCCAAACACCTCCCACATTTATGAACTGCTAGAAGGTGTGAAGGGTCTCGTCCTGAAGGTCTGAAGATTCAGGATCTCCATGACACAGCGTGGCAACAGGATATTTGAGAGGAGTGCACTTGAGGATCCAGTGTTGAAAGCAGGGCAAAGGCCCGAGACCTCAAAGCAGACCGATGACTCGCGGCAATGGGCTGTTTGGCCAAAAGATATGATGTGTGACCCGCTGCGACACAGCACAGTTCCCACAGCCATGCTTTTTTGTTGGTTTATTTCTTATTTTTTAAATTTCTTATTTTTTGAAACATTTTTTTATCGATTCTTTGTAACTTTTACATCACACACCCCAATCCCACTCATCTCTCCATCCCTCCATATCTGCCCTCTGCCTTTGGAACCTCCCCCATAAAGAAAACAAAACAACAACAAAAAAAATACAGTCTTTCCCTAGAAGCTGTGGTATGTCCAAGTGGATGCGTAAGAAAACAAAGGAGCTCTTGGTTGTTTCTTCATTTAAGGGTGTTAATCCTAGTGTGGAGTTTCCACCTTTACCCCCTCACCTAAAGCTGATTCCTCACATCTCAGTGATCACCACCAGTCTCTGAACACAGTGCCCAGCTTAGAAGCTTCTCACCCTCTGATTGGTGTTGATGGTGCTGCGAGGTGCTGTGCTCACTACCAGAGAAAAGCAATCATCAGTATCAACTAGTTATGAACCATGTGACCGTGAGTATTGACTTTCCAGTAAGATAGACTGGTGCAATAGCAGTACAAATGTTATGGGAGCAACTGGTGCCTTTTTAATTGGATTTAAGGTCCATTTAAGAGAGAGAACCAATATCTGACACTGCTAAAGTAGTCAAAACTCTTAGACTAGGTAGGTCATAAGCCCTAAGGGAAAACTTATCACTATTACTTAGCCAAATGAACGTGTCAATTAAGTGAGTCATAAACGACATAAGGCTGTGTCCATAGATTACTGAGTTTCTCAACCTTCGTCATCTGGGAGAGGAGTTTGAGCCCGGACAGCTGAGTTGAAACATCCAGCTATGAGCTCAAAAAGAACAAAAAGGGTGAGCTTTTTAAGCAGTAGTTCTCAAGGGTTAAAAACATCCTAGGCCTAGGTTAGAGGGTATGGAGGCTAGAATCTTCCAGGACTAGGCCTAGGTTAGCACACAAAGGCTAAGCGTCTGAGACAACAACAGCAGCAGACAAACAAGACTTTATTTACAGCTACTTGTAGCTGATGTCTTCTGGGAGAGGTAAAATTAATGTTTTCTCCAATGGAGCATCACTAGGTCTACCAACCACACTCCAAGGCATCTTCATGCCCACAAGTAGTTGGTCCACACAAGTGGATTCTATGTATTCTCTGTGGAGCTTTTTTCTTGATTTTAGTTTTTTTATTTGTTTGTCTTGATATTGTTTGGGAGGGGCGGAGAGAAAAAAATCATGAAGTTGGATGGGAAGGGAGGTTGGAAGAATCCAGGAGAATTTAGAGAAGAATGAGGAATCAAATAGAATCAAATATGCTAGAAGAAGAAATCAAATAAAAAGTAAACTTGAAACAATACACAACTACATAAACCATTGTCACAGTCCAGGTCAGAGCTTAAGCATATACACTTTGGGGGCCAGGATTTATTTCTCAGCACTCGTCATGCTTTTTGTATTCTTTCAGTTGCTGCTTGCCTGCCCCCAGCAAAATGCCATCTATTTGTAGCTGCCTTGTGAGAAATTTCTAGAATGTTCCTCACCTCCCTCTCTCACTCTGTCACATCTATATGTATTAGTTAAAGCCGTTTTCTCTCCTCTCTTCCTCTTCCCATGACAACCGCTGAAGCTCAGCTCAGTCACAGTCCTTGGTGCAGAATGCTAAGGTGTCTCTACATCTCCTCCTCTAACTGTGATAACCAGTGTAAAGATCAGCATCATCTCCTCTCCTGCTGGTTGCATGTCTACACTATGACTATATGTAATACAAGAGATGGGTGTGAGTTGGCTTTAGTAGTCATCTTTCGCATGGCTGTTAAATAAGAGTGGTCTCTGAAGGTGCCTGGAAAGAACAGACACCCTTCCTTGAAACCTTTTTTTTAGTAAACTACATGATAATTTACATAATTTGCAAGTATACCACCATTCTCAGGGACCAAAAGTTTAATTTAGATTGTATAACCCAAAAACCATAGTTCCATAAATATGTTTTTGTATTTTCATTTTAATTTTACTTACAAATATGGATATATGATGACATATGTGGAGGCATTTCTGATTTTCTTTACAATTTAGTGACAAACAAGCTTAAACTCAAAGTGGCAAGGACCACACTAGAAATCTGCATTGTCAGAATCGAGAGTAGAAGTATCTTTATGAGGAGATGGCCAAAGTGAAGTCACTTGGCTGACTTCTTTTCAAGGCTTCACTTTCACTCCACCCATCCAGACCATTTTACATCTGAAAGTCAAAGGGTGTGCAGTGTGAGCTGAAAATGTCCTTCGCCTGTGGCATCTGGAACTTTAGTATCAATGAAAGTAGCTCGAAAATTGTACCACATTGGAAAACTAAAGGGGGTTTCATCTAAAAATGTGAATCTAGTTTTAATGAATATAACCATTTCTAGGGAAATAGATATAAGGCACCATTTGGGTTTGCAAAAGCAAAACAAGTAAAACAGATTATGAAAAAAACACCTGAAGGCCAACTTCCCTCTACACTTCCTATTCAGTCGCAAGTGGTGGGTTTATGGCATCAGTTAAAATTGTGTCTGGATCACATTGCCTTTGGAGAGGCAGACTATTTTCATGTTTAGGGTTAAGATAGCTACAGTGGCTTTTTGAAGCAGTATCTTCCAGCTGTCATGAACATTTGCTACGGGTCAGAGAGAGAGAGAACACTGTAAAAGTTATGTGCAGGCAGGATCAGCCTCACCTTGTAGGATGTACTCAAGGCACAGATCTGCTTCAGAATCAACTCAGATCAGATGGGTTATCGATGCCATTTGATGGCAATTAATTCTAAAAGGTCTATAGTTTTGGGGATTTCTAAAATTTCAGGTTTATGTGTCCTACTGCCCGACTTGTCCAGAAAATACTCTCTCTAGTAGTTACCCACCACCTCCGGCTCTTACAGTCTTTCTGCTTCCTCTTCTGCTATGATCTCTGAGACTTGGGAGGATGGTACAATAGAGATGTCCCACAGAGGACTAAACACTTACAGTCTTTCTTTCTCTCAACTGTGATTACTAGTGAATCTCCGTGTTAATCATCATCTACTGAAGAAAAAAAAATGTCTCTGATGGGAGTTGCGAGGCCTGTGAACAAGAAAGAGGACCCGGGGTGAAGATGATCAATCCTCACTTAGAAAGACAAATTGGAAGTGCATTGGACGTCAGAGAAAACAAGTAACATGACAGGAGCTTACTGCAGAGGGCCTCTGAAAGACTCTGGCTAGCAGTGTATCAAAGCAGATACTAAGCATCTGCTTTGATAGTCTGTAGGGCAGAGCCTTTCAGAGGTCCTCTGTGTCAGGCTCCTGACTTGTTCCCTTTTTTCTCCTTCTTCTGATGTCTATCCTCTTTGCCTTTCTGGATAGGAACTGAGCATTTTAGTGAGAGTCTTGATTAGTTTCTTTAGGTGTACAGATTTTAGTAGGTTTATCCTATATTATATGTCTATATGAGTATATACCGTGTGCATCTTTCTGCTTCTGGGATAACTCACTCAGGATGATCTTTTCCAGATCCTACCATTTACCTGCAAATTTCATGATTTCCTTTTTTTTTTTTTTTTATTGCCAAGTAATATTCCATTGTGTAGAT
>REGO01000736.1:431746-450671 GCA_010120015.1 Rhombomys opimus | reverse complement strand
AGCTTCTGGCTATTTCAAATAAGGCTGCTACAAACATGGTTGAGCAAATGTCCTTATTGTGTACTTGAGCCTCTTTTCGGTATATACCTAGGAGTGGTATAGCTGGATCTTTAGGAAGCACTATTCCTAGTTGTCTGAGGAAGCGCCCTGCAGACTATCAATGCAGATTCTGAGACTTATGGGCAACCTTTGGGCAGAGTGCAGGGAATCTTAGGAAAGAATTGGGAAACAGTAGGATCTGCAGAGGACAGGAAGTCCACAGGAAGAGCAACAGAACCAAAAAATCTGAGCACAGGGGTCTTTCCTGAGACTGATACTCCAACCAAGGACTATGCATGGAGATAACCTAAGTCTCCTGCACAGATGTAGCCCATGGCAGTTCAGTATCCAAGTGGGTTCCATTGTAATAGGAACAGGGACTGCCACTGACATGAACTGATTGGCCTGCTCTTTAATTACCTCCCCCTGAGGGGGAAGCAGCATTACCAGGCCACAGAAGAAGACAATGCAGCCACTCCTGATGAGACTTAATTGACTAGGATCAGAAGGAAGGGAAAGAAGACCTCCCCTATCAGTGGACTTGGGGAGAGACATGCATGCAAAGGGTGGAGAAAGGGAGGGATTGGGACTGGAGGAGGGAGGGATTCACAGGGGGGATACAAAGTGAATAAAGTGTAATTAATAAAGACTTTTTTTAAAAAGGCATAAAAAAGAATCAAAGAAAAAAAAGCAGATACTAAGACTCATAACCAAACTTTCAGCAGAGTGCAGGGAATCATATGAAAGAAGGGGGAGTTAGTATGATGTGGAGAGGATAGGAGCTCCACAAGGACCAAATATATCAGGGCACAGGGGCTTGTCTGAGACTGATTCTCCACCAAGGACTATGTATGGATATAAACTAGAACCTCTGCTCAGATGAAGCATGTGGTAGCTCAGTAACCAATTCGTTTCCCATAGTGAGGGGAACAGGCACTATTTCTGACAGGAACTCAATGGCAGGCTCTTTGACCTCCCCACCTCCCAAGGGATGAGCAGTCCTGTTAGGCCACAGAGGAGGACTTTGCAGCCAGTCCTGAAGATACCTGATAAAACAGGGTCAGATGAAAGGGGAGGAGGTCCTCCCCAAGCAGTGGACTTGGAAAGGGGCAGGGAGGAAATGAGGGAGGAAGGGTGGGATTGGGAAGGAATGAGGGAACGGGATACAGCTGGGATAAAGAGTTAATAAAATGTAACTAACAATAAAAATTAAAATAAATAAAGAATGTACAGGCTTAAGACAGAGAAAATGCCAGCATTGACAGGAGAGGTAGGTATGACCTCCCACCCTTGGTTAAAGACCTATTGACAATTGGTTGCTGGTAGAAGAAAGACTCTGGATTTTTTTTAAGTGTGGCCTCTTTGCAGCTGACTATGCTCCAATGGAGGGTCGCACATCCAAAAGTATGCAAGCAACACTAATGAGACTGCATTTGTTTGTTTGTTTGCTTTCTTTTAAGAAAGAGGTCACAAATTTGGTTAAGTGGAGTGGAGAATTGCAGTGGTGTATCTTGGAGCAGTTGTGGGAAGGAGGGTAAATATGATCACAAGGCATTGTACAAAGATTCTTGAGGAACTAATGAAAGCTTTGAGAAAAATATTAAGTAAATATGATTTAAAAAGTATCAGAATGCTATCTTTTAAATATGTTGATTGCATTGTTAAGTTCTGAATGCTTGTTTTTCAGCTGAACAGTATGTACATATCTCTGAAAGGGCAGATTGTTCTGACCTAACAGATAGTGTATACTTTATAACAGATAGTGTATCACTTTAGAGTGATATAGAACCTGGGAAAGCAAACAAAGCTCCTGTAATTCCCAGCTAGTCTTAAAAAAGAAGACTTATATTCACATTAAATTTTTAGTGGCTCCATTCTGATCATTTCTACCACCCAGACTAAAAAAAAAAAAAATTCGTCTTTAAGGCTCAGGGAACATCATAGAAGAGGGAGCAGCCAAAAGGTAAGGAGAGGGTTTGGGAATGTCGTCTTCTAGTCATGACACAGCCACTCAAACTATGAATTGTAGTTACCGGCACTGAGCCTGCACATGACTGACACCACCAATAGTCAGCCATGTAAGGGGAAAGGACTCCTGGGTTGCTGGTCCCACCACCGGAGATACTGGTGGAAACACTGATTGATTCCGGGAGAAGCGTGATGACTGTCTGCAGTTGTATATCCACAGGTGAGCCTGTTGGCTTCCAATGGGCTAGTTAAACTGAATATGTGAAAAGAAGAAGGAAGGAGGGAGAGGAAGGGAGAGGAGGAGAAGGAAGGAGAGGAAGGAAAGGAAGGAAGGAAGGAAAGACAAAAAGAAAGAAAGAAAGAAAGAAAGAAAGAAAGAAAGAAAGAAAGAAAGAAAGAAAGAAAGAAAGAAAGAAAGAAAGAAAGAAAAGACTCCAATTTGAAAAGGTGCTTGAATGGAGAAGGAGGGTAAAAGGATAGGGTGCAATGAGAGGTTGAGAATAACCAGAATGCATTGGGATGTATTATATATGTGTAGGAAATTGTCACGAACAATTTAATTAATTAAAACACCTTTAAAACAAATTAATTAAATTGTCTCTGATATAGGTGAAACAAACGCCTTCTCCTCTTCTTCACTTTAAATGTCAGTGATGAGCTACACATATTTCACCTTACTTTCCCAGTACTGGTATTTTCCCACAAGTCAAGTTGCCATGTTTCCAGTAGAACAGAAAGGGTGACTGTTTCCCATTCGTACAAAACTGTAATCTTTTCTACTTTATCTTGTTCTCACAGGCCTTCAAAAATGTCAGAGTGAAACTTAATTTCAAATGCTTGCTGGCTGTACTTACTCAAATATGCCTATGACTAGAATAAGAAAAACAGGGCTATGAGTTTTGTTTTTTTTTTTTTTTTTTAAATCCCTTTTTGAATCCCCTAGTAATTGGATCTTTAAGCTCTCCTCATTTTCAAACGATTCTGATCTCATTTAAGAACTGGAATGAAATTTGAAGCATGGGAGGATTTCAATTTGGATAGCAAATCCACTGACAAAATTTGAATAATCATATCACAAACTGATTATTTTATTAAAAATAATGTAAATTATTTCTTGTGCAGTAACTGTGTGTTAACAGAGATTTGCCAACCTTAGTACAATCCCTACAGACAAAACTCTCTAAGGATAAATGGAAAATCCCACTCGATCTTGGACTTGCTCCCTGCAGAACTTGGGGAAAGTGCATTTTTCTCTTTACATCAGTCAGTCTGTGCTTTGTGTAACATACAAAACTAGTCAGAACACCTGAGATCAGAATCACATCTAAGCCACTTTATACAGCTGGAATCGCTTTATAGTAATTAAAACGCATTTGTTACACATTTTAAAATCTTTTATTTGTATTACTTTCCAAATGCAGATTCCCCTTTCGATACAGGTGCATTGTGTCTGTGTGTCCAGCAGGGGGCAGTCATACTCTGTGTCTGTCTCTCATGTGTGCTGCTTGAAAAAAGGAAGGAGGACTTAACACGCCTTTTTTTGTGTTCTATCAAACAAAACATTTGCAAAACCCCTGCCCATCAGGAGGCCAGTGTACCATATGCACAAAGACTGAGAGTGTTCCTCAAAGGAATCTTCTGATAGTGGGTAAGACATAGTGGGATTGGCTTGGCAGTCCAGTCTCTTCCCTCTCTAAAGGATCCATTATTCTAGGGAATTTTAAGTCAGATTTTAACAGTTTGCAACTGCAACATCTAGTATTCCTCCACTTTTACCTCAGTAACTTACGTGAAAATTTCATCAGGTGCTTTTTACATTTTGGAGTATTTCATGGTTATTATTGACTATGGCAACAGTACATAAATCTTGTCTTTTTACTCTCAACTTCTATTTCAAAATATTAATTTTCTCTAAACTATATGACTCACACAAACAGAATTTTAAAAGTTATACCAATGGTGTTTTCTACTTTTTTAACTAAAGAAATGAAATATATTGGTAACTACATAAGTTCAAACAGTTCATTCCTCAAGTGTTCCAAAGAAATTGTGATTTCTTAATAACAATTTTTCATGTTGGCACAAAAATTTTAAAAGTCCTCATGAATTTCTGAGACACAAAACTTTGCATATATATATAAATATATGCATATAGCTATGATATAAAATATTGTGTTTCCATAGATGCAGTTGTGAATTTGTGTGCACGCCCATGTGTGTCTGTGTAATCTGATTATGAGTGGCAATGTAGCACCTCCTAGTGAGGTCTTAATGACTCACTCCTAGAGAGTAGAATAAGCTAATTATAATGTATGCTTATATAATATCTATTCTACTAGTAGCATTTCTGTTATTAAAGGCAGAGATATTACAGCTCACAGTGGGAATCAAGAAAGCCCAATGAGAGTTAGAAAATACTAATTCTTTGCTTATCAGCTTTTAAGATACTAAAGGCAATTCTCTGCAGAAGCAGGAAGTAAGAAAATGGAGCAGAGTCAGAATGGGGAATTAAGATTGGAAATATCAGAAAACCAACCAGTTCTCCTCACTCAAGATTTGCTGCAGTCAAGCTAATGACCCTTCATTGTTACTGTGCATAAATTCCAAAGTGCAGGAGCTATCTGTCCCTCAGATGAAATCTTCTACATCAGAAAAACTTGGCCATGGGAAAAAAAAACTGGTGCCACACCAATGCCAAATGCTAGTTACTGGCTTGTGCCGACTCTTACTGGATGTTTCCGTGGTTCAGATGATCAATGGTAAACATTTCCAGTGGATTTTATATATAGTTCTACATAGCTGAAGAATTCACTAGAGCTAGTGTTGTGAGATAAATAAAGAGAACAAGGCTAAAGCAAAAGATTATCATAAATCTCATTCATTCTTTACAGCTGAGTGCTTGGTACAATGTGTGTGCCATGGCCTTACATCACAGTGGGTGTAAGTTGGTCAAAACTATTAAAATTTAATTTTGTTTTGCATTTAATCATAAGAATATTTATGTAAAAAGAAGTATATCGATACAATGAAGATTTAGAGGTTAAAACAATAAAAATACATGAACACATATATACACAGACATCAATGCACATTCTTCCTTTCCTACAATACTGTCAACAGAAAACAGTATCTCATTTTTACTGTCCAATATTGTAAGTCTTTTGCTCAACGGTGAATTAAGATTGCGGTAGAGGTGAAGTTGCTAGCTCTCACAGTGCCCTCTGATCATTGTTAGACACCGTCAAGAAAATCTCAGCAAGAAGTTGTGAAGTGTGACTTAGCGTCGTCCCATTTAAGAGAGAAACTTTGGGAGTGTAAATCTCAACACCCAGAGCAGGAGATGGTTACTGAGCAAGAATAAATAAAATTACTCTTTTTAAAAAGATTAATTTTATAACTTATATGTACACGTGGCTGAGACTATTTATGAATGTGGTTGTAGATCCGTGGAAGCCAGAAAAGGCTTCAGATCTCCTGGAGTGGGACTCAGAGGAAGCTCTCAGCTGCTCCTGGGTGATGAGAACCAAACCCAGGCCTCTGACAGAGCACTGCATGCTCTGAACCACTGACTTACAGCCCCAGCCGATGTCGTCCTCCTTCTGGAAGCCAAATATCTCTCAACATTGTGGAGGATGCTTGCAAACTAACCATAGAATTTTATCTCACAGATTACCACAGTGACTCTCACAGATGATACATGAATACATTTTTATAAATCTATCACCATAGATTATAGTAGTACTTTATTTGTGTCCCATGGTTTTGTATTTTTAGATAGCATAAAATATCCTCCTTTGAAATAAATCAGTGAAAATGTCCATCTGTACTCATATTCCCAGAAATTTAAACATAAGAACAAGTGATTTGCTTTTTTCTTTTTTGTTCCTTTTTATTATTAATTTATTTTTTATTAATTATAATTTATTCACTTTGTCCCCCAGCTATAGCCCCCTTCCCCATCCCCTCCAAAACCTAATCTCTCTCTCTTCTCCTTTTATGTGTCTCCCCAAGTCCATTGATAGGTGAGGTCCTCCTCCCCTTCCATCTAACCCTAGCCTATCAGGTTTCATCAGACTGGCTGAACCATCTTTCACTGTGGCCTGGTAAGGTTGCCCACCTCCCACCCCCAGGAGAATGTGATATCAAAGAGCAGGTTACTGAGGTCATGGTAGAGATAACCTCTGTTCCCCTTACTAGGAAACCCACTTGATGACTGAGCTGCCATGGGCTGCTGGTTTATCTCCATGCATGATCCTTGGTTGGAGTATCGGTCTCAGAAAAGACCCTTCCTTAGGCCCAGATTTTTCTTTTTCTTTCTTTTTTTTTTTTTTTTTTTTTTTGGCAAATAAGTAGCAATCTACAGTACTTATATTAGAGGTCAGAACCTTAAAATAGATTCCTAATTCAATGAGAAACCACAATGAATAACTTGTGCAAATCTTTTTACTAATAAAACAAAATTATCACTTTATTTGAATGTTAATAACATAAATAACATAAATATTCCTCCCCAACAACATTACCATATGAAAACCATGTAAATAAATGATTATTCCACTGATTCCACATCTCCAGCTAGTTATGTTTTTGTCTTATAAATTAGAAAAAGTGCTTCAAAGCTTCAGATCTTTCCAATACAGGGGACAGCAATGTCATCTCAGGGCAATGGTAATGGTATTTACATGATAGTTGTACTTTGTGATCTCTCCTAATGCACTGTTTGAAAATTAAAGCAAGCAATTCTTTGCATAATTCTTTACATGTTGTGTGCTTTCACTTCTCCCTACAGTGAAATTGCTTCCCGGAGAAGTCTGTTCAGTGATTGCGGAGGACTGACAATGTGAGCATTGAGGTACTAGACAAAGGAGGAAGTAAATGGTATTGCCTAGGAATGACTCACTGAGTTGCGTCCTATTTTTGTATGCCACGGACGAAGATATTAGGTCTCCGGCTCACACTGTATCACATGGTCCTAAAGAGACTCAAAAAACGAAGAACTGTTCTGTGGAGTATTAGTGTGTGAATCAGTTTGGGACCAGGGATTGTTTGGACATTCCCTCCATCTCTGCTCTATCTTTATCCCTGCACATCATGTAGGCAGGGTACATTTTAGGGAGATTTGTGGGTAGGCTGGTATTCCACCTCTCTCCACTAGGAGTCTGGTCTAGTTAGAGGGTGGCCTCTTCAGTCTTCATGACCCTGCTACTGCCATACAACTCACAGACACAAAGTAGCTAAGTAAGAAGGAGGGCCCAAGAGAAGCTTGAATTTCACTCAGAAGGGGAAAATAGAATAGACAGTGGAAGTAGTTGAACAGACAGAACAGGATAGGAGAGGGAGTACAAGGGAAACAAGAGTGAAGAAACAGGGTGGGAAGCACATAAGGGCTAGTGGTGGTGGGAGGACAGAGGTCTTGCAGAGAGGAGAGGCCCTGGGAGGGGCCATTTCTGAGACAAGCTGGAGACCTACAACAGGGTAGGCTCCAGGGAGTATATGGGGTGACTCTAGCTGATTTAAATATTCTTTACTGAGTGTTTCTTCTTGAATTAAATTTATATTTACTGATACATAAATATGTGTGCTTTAACAAAGAAACATAATTTTGATTCCTGTTCGTAAATATTGTGTGATTCTGAACAACAGTTCAACATGCATAACTCAATGACATCAGTAATTATTGTAATTTCATTATGATGAATTTTGTTTTATAGCTTTTCTTTCTTTGTTTTCTGTAGATATTAAGTGGTGCAGGGCAGCAAAGCCTGTGCTTCTTTGTAATTGTAGCTTTAGTGAAAATTGATTTGTTTTAATGACATAAAGACTTGTTGAGGCATGTCTTTCTTTGTAACAGTATCACAATAGTTATGAATCATAATCTAATTTTCTAAAATACAGAATAAAAATGAGCAACACCTCAGAGATTCAATATTTGGAGGTATAATTGAATCCCTGTTGTGTCACAAATAACAAATATTTCTTTGGTTATAGAATTGAATATGAAGCTTTTGTCATGTTAGCATAGGATAAAAAAGCCCGTAGGCTTCGGGGAAGTTTAAGGATCACCATGAATTACAGGCTTGGGAGGGATACAGAAGTATAATACTAGAAATTTCAAGCTTGAATGTGAGCACACGCAAACACTTTATACATTCTTTTCAAGCATTCAATTTTCATGGACCCTTAAGAATTGCCTCATGACAAGCTGTTAATAAATGTAATGTTAATCAAGAGTTCAGAACCCTGAAAATATGTGCTGTTAATCTGCAAGATTGCTGTCCTTGAATAGCGTAATTACATTTGTGGAACATTGGTCCACAGTTGGAATCAGGCTGACCATTTGCAATAACATTCAATGATCCTTGGGGTGAATTGTCTTTGCTTATTTCCACAATATCTGCAAATGCTACCCCAGAGCTTTAATTCAAGTAAATACACAGTTATGCGTTCATGAGTTTTCTCAACATAGTCAGGTTTCTTTCAAGCCACCTAAATCTACTAATGACACTACATTAAAATGACATTTGTCAAGTCTAGCATACCCCTGCCGACTTGTGACAAATCACTTTATACAAAGTCTCCACAGTATGTAAGCAGTATAAGTCTTCAGATCTTTGTTTGAAGCCTGTAAGTTGCTGCCTACAAAACAGCTCACATTGCATCCATTTTGCAGAACTCATGCCGGGTGATTTACTGCAACTGAAGTAACTCTACAGGCAAAACAGAGGATGATGAGAACTGGGAGATTTAGCACAAAAGCAAAAGTGAAGTATTAGTACTGAATCTAAATCCAATGAAGTGTGCTTTATCATCGTGAAGTAATTGGGGGTTGGTATCATACTGATAATGTATTTAATTGCTAATTACTTCCCCCCCAGATCTGGTTACACCCCAGAAGAACACATTCTCATGTACACCAAATGATGCTATGCAACTTTGCTACCCAGTTTTCCCTGATTGGCTAATGAAGTCACAGACAGTTTCCTCGGCTGAGCAAAAGAGAGATAGACAGGGTTTACATTTGCAGGTTTGGGGTCTAATAAAGACCACAAAGCTGGGGGAAGGAAAGGAAGCAGATGATTTAGCAGGAAAAGGGGAAGCTGGAGAGAAGGAAGTTGCCATGGGGCAGAGTGGATGATGAGCAAGTGGCCATGAGGACAGACTGGTGGCGCAGATCCAACCTAGACAGGATGATGTGTTGGCAAGTGACTTGGGGTGTATAGCTGGAAGATAGTGAACTAGTTTAGAGGGTTGATATCTACCCAGTTCTAGTGCTTTAAAACTTATAAAACAAATTATAGTCTCCCTGTGTCAATTATCTGGGACCTAGCTGGGCTATAGAAGCCTTCAAGAGTCTAACATCACCCTTCCTAGCACAGTGAAGATACTAACCTGTCTCAAGTACACTCCTGTATGAGCCCCTTATAAGAGCTGTCACCAGTAAGGGCAAGATAAAGGATTGTCTTTCTGTAAAACATGTACAGGCATGTATTTTAACATAGTTTGGCTAACTGTATTGTCTCCTTTCATCTGACCATATTGACTTTCCTTTGACTACACCCCTTTGCTAGGGCAGCTGATACCTGTAGAAGTTGAATTGAACTCTAAAAAGGAAAGGGGTGAGAGTTATAGTTAAATTAGATGTAAGAAATCATATTCTTGAGATTCTGAAGCAATTTCAGTATTCTTAACTTACTGCTTGCCTTCCCATGGCATCAGTGGATTTCAAACAGGTTTATATTTTCTTTTTTAAAAATTTTAAATTTTTTTTACAATTTATTTATATCCAACTGTAGCCCCCTTTCTCATCTCCTCTCAGTCCCACTTTCCCTCCCTCTTTCCCCCATCTCCTTCTCTTGGTCCACTGAAAGGACTAAGGGAAGTCCTTCCCCTGCCATCTGACCCTAGCTTATCTGGACTCATCAGGACTGGCTGTATCCTCTTCATCTGCTGCCTGGCAAGACCTCGTTGCCAGGGGGAAGTGATCTGTTCCAACGCATTCTGAGAGCAGCATGCAGGCACTGGCCCAGAGGATACACTGTATGAAGCATTTCCTGAAGCACCTGAAATATACAGTTTAATTCAAATGAAGGAGAAACATGACTTCTAGAGAAGTCAGAAAGCCTGAGTATTCTTGTCTTGATCAGTGAGGCAAAAGGTGAATATGCCAGATGATCCACAACAAATTCACAACACCCTTCCTCATAGAGACATTTTCTTAAAGGTGTATGAAGGAATGTGTGGGTGTGTAATAAGAAAAAAAAACTTTTAGTGGGAATTTGTCAAAATAGAATTATCTGGAATTCTGGCAAACAATTTCAAAACCAAGAAAGAATATGGAAATTGTTCACAAGTGAAAAAAAAATAGGTACAATCCTAAATTATAAAGGTATTATCAATAAAGAAGAGGGAACATGCTAGACACGTTTTAAATTATTAAAGAAAATTAGGACCATGTTTGATAAGTAGCACAGTGAAATGTCGCAAAGGGCTATTGACCTGAAGGAAGAAAAGAAAAACAAACAAACATATGAATGCCAAGCAACAATGACTGGAAATATTCTAATACCTTGCCTCCACTTCACAGATTTGAAGTTTATCTTCCTTCTTCTTATAAATGAATACTGATGTTCTTAAATTTCTAAATGCCATCATCTGTCCTTTCTTTGAAGAGAATTTCAAAACTGTAAATGTTTTGAGCTTGCATAAATTCAATCTACCTGTCCCTGAAACAGTTAGAGCAGCAGCAACGAGTGGAAGACTAGAAGAAGTGCAAGTGATGGCATTGTTTTTGTTTTTATTTCCTTTTTTTCTTTTTATTAAATTTAAATTTTTATGAATTACAGTTTATTCACTTTGTATCCCAGCTGTAGCCCCCCTCTTCTCACCCAATCCCACCCTCTCTCTCTCATCTCCTCCCATGCCCCTCTCCAAGTCACTGATAAGGAAGATCCTCCTCCCCTTCCCTCTGACCCTAGCATATCAGGTCTTATCATGGCTGGCTGCATTGTCTTCATCTGTGGCCTGGAAAGTCTGTTTCCCCATCAGGGGGAGATGATCAAAGAGCCAGCCACTGAGTTCATCAGAGACAGTCCCTGTTCCCCTTACTGGGGAACCCATTTGGATACTGAGCTGCCATGGGCTACATCTGTGCAAGGGTTCTAGGTTATCTCCATGAATGACCCTTGATTGGAATATCAGTCTCTGAAAAGACCCCTGTGCCCAAATATTTGGGTTCTGTTGCTCTCCTTGTGGAGCTCCTGTCCCCTCTAGGTCTTGCCATCTCCCCTGTCTTGCATAAGATTCCCTGCACGCTGCCCAAAGTTTGACTATGAGTCTCAGCATCTGCTTTGATACCTTGCTGGGTTTCAAAGGCCCTCTGTGGTAGGCACCTGTCCTGTCCCATTTTTTCTTTTCTCTTCCCTTATCCATCCCATTTGCTTAAGTGATTTATTAATTTCTTATTTAAGGACCTTTATCTTATATATAAAGCTTAGTCAGGTCTATGTCCTGTGCTTCAGCTATATTGCAATTTGTATTAAGGTTACTGGGTTCTAGTGTAGAAAAAATGCCCTGGCTATTATTGTGTTTCTACAAAGGGAGTCTAGGTATCTGTGTTTGGGGAGAAAGAGACTGTAATTTTAGGTGCTCACATACGGTCTTGGAAGTTTTGTTCCTTGGCTTCTTTTGCCCTCTTTTTGTCCTAAAAGGTTGTGTAGCTGTGTGTTTCCAAGTAGAAAATTTCTCTGGGATCTTGCTGCTATTTTTATTCTGATGAATTTTATTATTCCTTATGTTTTGAAACCAACAGATACTGTAAGTTTTGATTCAAGACAAAAGTCGAGCACATTCTGCCATTTTTTGCTGTTGTTTTCCACTCCTAGGTATCTCCACTCACAAATGTTCCCAGGAATTGATCTAAAAAATAAATGGTAGAATTTAACAAGTAAAATATAATACACAAAAGGCGAATAAACTCAGAATTTTGCTAGATACAGTTCTTCATAATGAGTGCAATAGTCCAGGCAGTGTCTGCCTATTTTTTTATCCAGCAGAAGTCTTCAGTACAGACAAGATTTGGAGGCAGGCACAGAAAGTCTCTGAATCAACACTGAGATAATTAGCAGCTTCTGCTTGGGGTCCAGACAGAAACAGCAGGTTCCTTTCCAAACTGATGAAAAAGGTCAAAAAGCTGTTTTTGTCAGAAGAATAAGTTATCATTCCTGAAACACGGGAAGCTAGGATGTTACCTAGGTCATTCAAATCCACAAAATCCACAAGAGTAGTTTTCCCCCTCCTGGCATATTCCTATAGTCTTCCATATCAGCTGAAGGCATTTAAAAGTCAATGCCTCCTCACAGATAGCATTCGATCTCACTCTCACGATGAACTACAATGACCACAGTAAAATCAAGAACCAACAGATATTTGACCAAACTCATAAATGAAGAGTATGATGGAGAAATCTGTAAGCAGCAGAACGTCATCTCTGAAACAAAATTTAAAGAACCGACAAAGTTACTGTGGTAGCTTATTTGATATCATCTTGACACAAGCTATGGTTATCTGAGAGGAGGTATTCCCAATTGGATCCTGTCTGTGATAAATTATAAACTGTAAGGTGAAATAAACATTTTTCTTCCCAAACTTATGTTAGATAACAATGTGTTAGAAGACTAGAAACCTTAATTGAGACAGCATCAATAAGAGAAAGTGTGCTATTTTAGTCTTTCTGAATCTGGCATATTTGCTTATCATAATGTTCAAATGCCATGATTCCTCCATTTAAAATAAAATTGCATTGTATGTACATACCATGTAAGCTTTGTCCATTTATCCAATAGTACACTATTATGAATTACAGTTTATTCACTTTGTATCCCAGCTGTAGCCCCCTCTTCCCACCCAATCCCACCCTCTCTCTCTCATCTCATCCCATGCCCCTCTCCAAGTCACTGATAAGGAAGGTCCTCCTCCCCTTCCCTCTGACCCTAGCATATCAGGTCTCATCAGGGCTGGCTGAACTGTCTTCCTCTGTGGCCTGGAAAGTCTGTTCCACCATGAGGGGGAGATGATCAAAGAGCCAGCCCCTGAGTTCAGCCCCTGAGTACACTATTGGATAAATGGACAAAGCTTAGATGGTATGTTATGTAGGTTAGTTACTTATTGGCTATTATGAAGTGTGCAGTAATAGAATGGGTGTTCAAGTACCTTTGCAGTGTGCTGGCTGTGAATCTTTCAGGTATGTGCCACAGAGTGATATACCTGAACTCTGCGGCAGTTACAGTTTTAGTTTCTCAGGGGAACTAGTGAATAACTGCCTACTTTCTTCACATCTTCATCAGAGTCTTGATGAAGATATTTTATTTTCTTGATGGTAGATATTTTGACTAGAATGAGATGCTTCTCAAAGCAGTTTTGATTTTTATTTCCCTAATGGCTAAGGGTATTAAATACTTTCTAAAATATTTATTTACTCTTTGCATTTCTTCTGTTAAGAACTGTCTATATTAATTATTCCACTTACTTATTGATTGAGCTTTTGGTGTTTAGTTTTTGTAATTCTTTATAGATTCTTTATTTTAATCCATGGCTAGATGCATAGTTCTCAAACCTTTTCTCCTATTCTTTAAGCTGTCTCTTCATTTTGCTGATTGTTTTCTTTGCTGCATAGAAGCTGTTTATGTTAAAAATTACAAGCTTTCTGTGAACTCTAACTCTATTTCTAAATTACTGGGTTAATTCATTTTTATTTTACTCCTTTCTTTATCTGTTCTAAGATCAAGAAAGCTGGCTCTCATTATATGAAATGTATTCATTTTGTTGTTCAGTAATTGTATCTATAACAAGTGCTTTCAATTCTGTCTACTCTTACCACCAGACAGACTAAATCTCTCTACATTTTTTTTGTGTAGACATACCAAATTTCTCTACATTTTGTGTACAGCTTTACCTTTAAAATTTAGTCTTAATGTATGCTATTAAATTGTGGATCCCTAAATTAGGATAATTTTCTCCCCATCACTATATTTATTTTATGTCAAGTATTTGTGCTTTGTATAGTGTTTCTTCTACATACTGGATGATTTTCTAACATTTATTTAATTAAATTCAGTATTCATAGCCTTGATTTGGTTTTGACAAATGTACAGTATTTGGTAAATACCACCAGTGCTGGCCTATATTAATCATTCTATCATAATGGATATTTCTCTATTTTACTTAACACTTCCATTTTAATTAATCCCTCCTTCAACCTCAAGTATCCACAGAACTATCCCTTTCCCCTGTACTTTTTACTTTCCCACGGAACTAGGAATTTAATTAAAAAAATACATAGTTCTTGGGTCTATTTCTCATAGGAAAATGAAGCTGAGAGTAAGCTTTGATAAACTGATTAGTCATTACTGTTTGCTGCCAAACATGACAGCATCTTACGATTCACTATAGTTTGTTTATCCATTCCGCAAAGAATGTCATCTAAAGCATATACAGCTCCTGATGGTTATAAGCATATTGATGGTGTGAAGAAAATTACTGGGACTGCCATTTTATCTGAGAAAAGAAAACATGTCAGCCTCTGAGCATAAAAATTGTCACAGTTGGAAAGTGCCTTACTAAATGGGTAGACATTTAAACACAAACATAGTACAATAAACATGAGATGACTACGTCATTTCTATGCTTAAAACAGTAACACCAGATATAATTTAGATATTCATACACTAAAGAAAATGATATAATGTCTTTCCATTATCCTGTATTATCTTGTCCTGTTACCATAAAGGAAAGCCCGAGCTGTACATTCAAAACTCAACAGGAGCATATCCTTTCCTATGCTTTCAAGACACTTGAAGAACATCCTGTTATTCTGAATATAAACAGTATTTCTTTCATATATGACTTTGGAAAGAAGGCATCTGACTGGCAAGAATGCATTTACTAAAAAATCCAGAAGATGGCATGAATACTCCTGTTACAGATGTTGGTAGTGTGAGCTATGAGAATAATGCTGTGGTGCTTCAGACAGAAGCAGCTTGGGAATGGCAGATACTAATGTGCTGAAAATTGAAACAGACAATGATCTGAAATTGCCTCAGCTTTTGTAAACAGAAATGTCTGTCTCCATCTGTTTGTTATTGGTCATTTGGTGGTTTTATACCAATAGAATTAGATGCCTTGATTTTGATGTGCATATATATGAATATTCTGCACATTAAATAAAATTGATAATTTTGTACATCCAAATGATATAGAAACAGATTAATGAAGCATATTTTAATATGCCCCTGGCATTACTTTTCTGTCATTCCATGTTATATTTTCATTCACTTTACATCCTTGTTATAGGCCCATTCCCCCTCCCCTCCCTGTTCCACTCTCCCTCCCTTCCCTTTTCCCTCCCCCCTTTTCCTTAGAAAAGGGAACTCCCTTTACCATTCAGTCCAGTTCCTCACCTTGCATCAAGACTGAAAATGTCCTCTTCCCCTGTGGCCTGCCAAGGCAGTCCTGCCAGAGGAAAGTGATCAAAAAGTGGGCAAGTGAGTCCATGTCCAATGCAGTCCCCACTTCCCTTACCAGAGGACCCACATGAGGCCTAAGCTGCCCATCTGCTACATCTTTGTAGGAGGCCTAGGTCAGTTCATGCATAGTCCTTGGTTGATGCTTCAGTCTCAGCAAGTCCCTCTGGGCTTTGGTTAGTTGGTTCTGCTGGTCTTCTTGTGGAGCTCTCTTGTGGTCCTCTCTTTCCTTCCACTTTGCCAGAAGATGCCATATACATCACCCAGTGTTTGGATGTGAGTCTCAGCATCTGTTTTGAGGCCCTGTTGGATAATGCCTCTCAGAGGACAATGCCTCCTGTCTGAAATATAGCAGAACATCATTCATAGTGTCAGGAGTTGGCACTCTCTGTTAGGGTGGGACTTTGGTTGGACCAGGCATTTGTTGGGCATTCCCTCAGTCTCTGTTCTATCTTTATCCTGGCACATCTTGTATGCAGGGTAAATTTTGGGTCAAAATTTTTGCGGATGGTTTGGTGTTCCCTTCCCTCTAGTAGGAGACTAGTCTAGTTAGTGTGTGTTCTCTTCAGTCTCTATGGCCTCTGCTGCTAGGAGCATCTGCTTGAATTCCCCTCATATCTTCCCATGAGCCTATCCTGACTCAGGTTTCCTGCTTGACACAGAGATAGGCCCACCCTCGGTTTATTTTCTCTAAAGTTCTTCTATCCTCTCCTCTTGCCCTTGCTCTCCCTAGGTCTGTTTTCTACCCTCTTAACTCCCTGTGCCCTCTTTTACATCTTGTTCTCTCTCTCTCCAGCCACTACCTTTATTATATCTCCCTTTCTGAGTGAGATTTATACATCCTCTCTTGGATCCTCTCCATTACTTATGTTCTTTGAGTATGTGCTTTGTAGTATGCTAATCTTGTATTATTATGGCTAAAATCCACTCATAAGTGAGCACATGCCATGTGTGTGTTTCTGAGTCTGGGTTACCTCACTCAGGATGATCTTTTCAAGTCTATCCATTTGCCTGCAAATTTCATGATTTCTTTGTTTGTGCTAGCTGGCTAGTATTCTATTGTGTAAATGTGCCAGTTTCTTTATCCACTCTTTTATTGAGGGACATTTATGTTGTTTCCAGATTCTGGCTGTTGTGAGTAAAACCGCTATAAATATAGTTGAGGAAGTGTCTTGTTGTATCGTGGAGTGCCTTTTGGGAAAATACCCAAGAGAGGTATAACTGGGTCTTGAGGTAAAGCTACTTCCAATTTTCTGAGAAAGCTCCAGATTGATTTCCAAAGTGGTTGTACAAGTTTATACTCCCCACCAGCAATGGAAGAATGTTCCCCTTTCTCCACATCCTCTCCAGCATGTGTGGCTGCTTGAGATGTTGATCTTAGCTGTTCTGACTGGTGTAAGATGGAATCTCAGAGTTTTGATTTGTATTTCCATGATGGTTAAGGAAGTTGAGCATTTCTTTAAGTGCTTCTTTGTCATTAGAGATTCCTCTGTTGAGAAATCTGTTTATGTCTGTTCCCTATTTTTAATTTGGGTTACATTTTGTATCGGTGTTTGAGTTCTTGAGTTCATGTTCTTTTTAAAAATTATTTATTATTAATTATTACAATTTATTCACTGTGTATCCCTGTTGTAGCCCCCTCTAGTTTCTTCCCAGTCCCACCCAACCTCCCTGTTCTTCCCCTATGCCTGTCCTCTAGTCCACTGATAGGTAAGGATTTCCTTATGTTCTCTCTAACTCTACCTTATCAGGTCTCAGCAGGGCTGCCTGCATCAGATTCCTCTGTGGCCTGGCAAGGCTGCAAATCTCAGAGAGAGGTGATCAAAGAGCCAGTTACTGAGTTCATGTCAGAGAAGGCCTCTGTTCCCCTTACTAGGAAACTCAGTTGGAGACTGAGCAGCCTATGGGCTTCATCTGAGCAGGAGGTAGAGGTCTTTCCCATGCATGGTCCTTGGTTGTAGTATTGATCTCTGCAGGTTGAAGCTGTTGTTTTTTTGTTTGTTTGTTTGTTTGTTTTGTTTTTTGGCTCTGTTGATCTTCTCATGGAGTTCCTATCCCCTCCAGGTATTTCTGTCTCCCCCTTCTTCCATAAGGTTCTTTGCACTTTGCCAAAAGATGCTTTAGCATACAACAAAGACATTTGCTCAACTATGTTCGTAGCTACTTTGTTTGTTTTTTTTTTACATGTTAAAAATTTTTATTAATTACAGTTTATTCATTTTGTATCCCAGCTGTAGCCTCCTTCCCTCTCCCCTCCCAATCCAACCCTCCCTCCTTCTTATTCTCCTGAGTCCAATGATAGGGGAAGTCCTCCTCCCCTTCCATCTGACTCTAGTCTATCAGGTCTCATTAGGACTGGCTTCTTTGTCTTCCTCTGTGGACTGGGAAGGCTGCTCCCCCCTCAGGTAGTGGTGATCAAAGATCTAGCCCATGAGTTCATGTCAGAGATGGTCCCTGTTCCTATTATTGGCGAATCCTCTTGGACACTGAGTTGCTATTAGCTACTTCTGTGCAGGGGTTCTAAGTTATCTTCATGTTTGGTCCTTGTTTGGAGTATCAGTCTCACAAAAGACCCCTGTTCCCAGAGATTTGGTTTTGTTGCTCTCCTTGTGGAGCTCCTGCTAAAATCTGTATACCTAAGGAAGCCAATCAAGAAGGAGCACCCTGGTAAAATGCTCAGTCCTCATTCGGAAAGGCAAATGAGATGGACATCAAAAGAGGGAGAAAAGAAGGAACAGGACAGGAGCCTCACAGAGGGCCTCTGAAAGACTCCACCCAGCAGGGTGTCAAAGCATATGCTGAGATTCATAGCCAAACTTTTTGCAGAGTGCAGGGAAACTTATGAAAGAAGGGGGAGCTAGAAAGACGTGGAGGGCACATTTTTTTTTTTAATTAAGAATTGATATGGGTGGTATCATCCCTGGGAAGGGCATGAGTTCTATAAAAAAGCCTGCTGTGGGTGCTGTCATCCCTGGGAAGGGCCTGAGTTTTATAAAAAAGCAGGCTGAGTAAGACTTGGGGAGCAATCCAGTAAGCAGCACCACTCCATGGCCTCTGCTTAAGTTTTCTTTCTTTCTTTCTTTCTTTACTTATCTATTTATTTATTTACTTATTTATTTATTTTTATCAGTTACATTTTACTAATTCTGTATCCCAGCCGTGCCCCGAACCCTCATTCCCTCCCAGTCCCTCCCTCCCTCCTTCATCACCACTGTGTCCCTTTCCAAGTCCACTGATAGGGGGGACCTCCCCCCCATTCATCTGATCCTGTTTTATCAGGTATCTTCATTGAGTTCCTGTTAAAAATAGTCCTTGTTCCCCTCACTTTGGGAAACCAATTGGTTACTGAGCTACCACAGGCTACATCTGAGCGGAGGTTCTAGGTTATATCCATACATGGT
>REGO01000736.1:400307-427812 GCA_010120015.1 Rhombomys opimus | reverse complement strand
CCCACAGAGCAGGAACTTCAATGTCCCTAGTGCCCCTCTGTTTCCCAAAGTGGGTATGTGGATGGGAGGGGGTTCGATGCCTGGCTTCTGTTTTAGAAAACCCAGGGTCTGGGGATCTGCAGGTTCTCAAGGGTGTACTCATTTACATGCAGGTCACTTGGCAGAGATAGTGGAATCCAGCCTCTGCTCTCTGGTTTGGCCCTGCTTCTTTGATGTGCCCCGCCAGTTCTGTGCTGCTGTCACTGCCAGGTTCTGAGATTGGGCGGGCCATACCGTCACTGATGGCGATCCTGTGGAGCTAGTATGGCGTCCAGCAGACTCTGGCCTTGGGAGGATGGTGCAGCCGCGCGGATCTGGGACTCCGGGACACGTACTGCTGATCTTTGCCTGCTGCTAAAGGGCTTGGAGCTCTGCCCCAGCGACTGTATACCTCAGGCAGTTAGGTCTGCTCTGAGAAAGACCAGTCAGCTGTGCCGCTGTGTTGAGGTGGAGGGAGGTCTGGGGGAGGGGAGTGCCGCAAGATCAAAGGATCGTTTCTCTCCTTCCCCAAACAAGTCCCCAGGTGACCCGAGACCAAAGTTTTCACCTCCTGTGATGTTCCCTGTCGTCTAGAAAGCTCCACCGTTGTCTTCCTGGGTTAGAGGTCCTTCCATTCACCAACTCAGAAGTTCAGGTATTCCACTGCTCAGAAACTGTGTGTGCTCGTCACCATCTTGGCTCCGCCCCCTCGCTATTTTGTAATAGCCAGAATCTGGAAATAACCTAGATGTTCCTCAACTGAGAAATGGATACAGAAATTGTGATACATTTACACAATGGAATATTAGTCAGCAATTGAAAACAAGGAAATCATGAAATTTGCAGGCAAATCATGAGAACTAGAAAGATCATCTTGGGTGAAGTAACCCAGAAGCAGAAAGACACATATGGTGTATGATCACTTATAAATGGATATTATCCATATAATATGGGACAAACACATTAAAATCTGTAGCCCTAAAGAAGGTAAACAACATGCAAGACTGTAGGGAAGAGGCTGAAACCTCATTCAGAAGGGCAAACAGGATAGACATCCATTAGAAGTAGGAGAAGGCAGGGAACAGAAGAGGAGCCTTCCACAGAGGACCTCTGAAAAACTACCCATCAGGGTATCGAAGGAGATGCTGAGACTCATAACCAAACTTTGAGTTCATCTTCTTGATGTATGCTGAACTGTTAAAAAAATTTATTGAGAGTTCTCTGTCCATAGAGCTATGTAAAAAAGCATAGAAAGAGGAGAGAAAAGAAGAGAGGATAGGGAAAGAGTAGAGAAGGAGAGAGAAGAAAACTGGAGAAGGGAGAGGAGGGGAGGGGAGGATAAGTAAGGAGAGGAGAGGAAGAAAAAAGACAGAGTAAAGAAGCTGAGGGAAGGAGAGGAGAAAGATACAGTGAATCAACCAGTTCTCTAATCACCAGGATGCTTGAGCTAACAATGATTTCAGCCAGAATAGATTTATTTCTCACATAGATTTCTAGACATAAGCACTTATTGAATTGAGTCAATTATTAATACTATCCTTAAAGTCAGTATCCTTTCAAGGTGCTCAACTGCAACAGGTACAGACTGTTTGCATAGCCTATTTTGTCATCTTCCTTCTAGTTAATGAAAAAATAAATCTTTTAGGAACTATGTTTGGACAGCTCATTGATTGAAAATGTAAAACTGGAGAAATTTCTGGTGTCAAGTAGAAATATTGATGGCATATTATAGGTTAACTCCCTTTTGACACTGTTTAGGCACGCTTATAGATACATTTAGAAAGTTCTATAGCCATATATTTCTATAAGGGTGTTTTGAAAAGTCATCAGTGTTATTTATTCTTCCCTGTTTCCCTTCTCTGGCCCTGCCTTCCCTGCCTCACCACACTTAATCCCTTCCTGTTTCATCCTTGTATTTTAACCATTTGTACCAGTGCATTCTACTCCCATTTCCTTGAAAGTCCCTTCCCATGGGCTCCTAGAAGTTATCTAATGCCTGTGAGTATTTCAAATGAAACACAAATATGAAAAGATCCATAGCTGACATCCACCGAAGGGCGGTGGGGAGATGGGGGCTTATGAAACTTGTCCTTTTGTGTCTGAGTCACTTCACTCAGGATGATTGTTCCTGTTCCAGTTATCTCAAAACCACATTTGCACTAAGAGTTGAGTAATATTCCATTGTGTAATTTTAAAATATACCACAATGTAATTATAAGTGATTAGTTGATGGATACCTAAACTCTAGCCCTTTCCTGGCTATTGTGACTAGAGAAGCAATGACCATGAATGAGAAAGCATCTTTCTAGTAAGATGATAGAGAGCCCTTTGGCTATATGACTGAGTTGTATTTCAGGGCCATATCATAGATCTGTTTTCAGATTTTTGAGGAACCTCTGCAATGATTTCTATAATGGTTAAAGCAGCTTGCACTATCATCAGTAGTGAATGTGAGTTACTTTTGCTCATAACCATAGCACCATTTGTCATTTGTTTCTGTGACCTTGCAAATTAAAGTTACTTGGAGATTATATCTTACACCAGTCAGAAAGGCTAAGTTGTTCAGTGATAATGTTTTATCTTGGCAACAGAAAAATAAACAATACACTAGCATAGACATATTTGAGAACATGAGACAGAAAATTCAAACATAGTCAATTCTCCAAAGTACCAGAGAGCAGTTTCAGTGTAGTTTAGTTACTTTGATGATATCTGTAATCTTTTTGAACAAAGGTTCCACAGTTCCACTCTTTGCTGAACCCTAAAATCCATATAACTTCCTTTTCCTGGCTTGTTCCTGATAGCTTCCATTTTTTGCTTGAAAGTCAAATCTCTTAGGTGGTCTTGTCCAAAAGTGTGTTCTTTACCCTCACTCTATTCTTACCAGTGTTTCACCCCTAAGCTGCTGTCTATGGATTACACTCTTGAAAGCTCCTCCTCGCCCACTAAGATGAAGGAAGGCACATAAACTCAGATGTGCTGCAAGTTTTGCTTAATAATTTCCCCACCTCTTGTACAGAGCATTTAGATAAGTAACTGTATGTTGAATAAATTAACAGACATTGTGTGACTTATGAAAAGGAATTCTTATTGCTGCATGGTTCTCTCCTGTATGTGTATTTTCACATTATGCTTTCAAAGGTAAAGCCATACTGAATAGTCCCAGTGCAAGGACAGAGAAGCCATTGCAAAGCCACAGATTTCTCCTTAAATTCAGAGGACCAGCAACAAATTTACAGATAAAAACAGAAAAAGTTGGATTATTATTCTTAGCAATTGTGATGTTTACTGACAGTCACTGGAAGCACTACACAGTAGGTACTAAATATTGTGAATTACAGATTTAATATTGAATCACTTAAAGGAGATTCCTAAGAATTTCCTTTGCACAGTCTTCCTTAATGTGAAGATATGTGTGTATGTAATTCTTAATACAAGTGATTTATTTAGTAAGAAATAATTCTTATGGTTTATCTCCACACTGAAGAAATGTTTTGGGAGTTCTAAACTGGCAATATTTATTATAATCTTGTGTGAATTTGAGAATAAAATATCAAAAGAGCAATAGCATGTAGAGGCAAATGCAGCTTCCAAAATTAGTGTTCCTTGAGATGCATGTGGCCCAGTGAAGTTTGCTATAGAAACAGTTGTCTTTCCTGTGTATCTCAGACTTACCAAGTTGTTATCTGGCTGCTTTGAGTATTATTCATTACTGTTTACAAATATTGTCTAGAAAATATTTTCCATGAAAAACTGAACAATGTTTTCAATAAAATAAACTGTTCATGACCTTTATACTGAGGTGCATTCTGGCACAGGGAGTGGAAAGTTAGAAGAAGAGGTGTAATGCTGTGGAACACTGCATTCTAGATAAGATGTGGCCGTCCCATTTTTTAATTACAGCCAACTATGACTATGTGAACAAGAATGACCTATCAACACACTGCAATCAAGGAGGCATTTGGTCACTAGTTTCTAGTCCTCAATGAGTACTTATAGCAGTTAATGGTTGTTAAAGGACAGATGCATTTTTCTCAGTGCTGTAGCCATTGGTAAGGTGTTCATGTTCTTGTAAATAAGCATAATGAAACTAACTGGGTCACATCAGAAGAAAAAAGAATGAAAAACAAAATAGAAAGAGGCAGGCCACAGAGTTAGGAAGAGGAATGGAATCGGCAGGAGATGGAGGAAAAAAAAATAGTGTAACGGGGGGAAATGAACAGTACACACGTATATGAAAATATTTTAATGAAGCCTTTATAGAATTAGTGAATAAAAGCAACTCCACCTTTTTTTTTCTCCCTGTTGTCACATCCTTCTTTCTTTGCTTCCCAGAGAACTGGGACCATGCTGGGAGACTGGAGATCTGATGAGAGCAATCAAAAGTCATCCTCCATCACTTTTCAGAATACCATGAGTCACTTTAATATGAGCCAGAAAGATACTAATGATTATGTATGACTGATTTCCCAGAAAGACTTTGGTATGATAGATGATAAGGGGTATGTGTATATGTATATTATGGTTATTTTGAAAAAGTAATAGACTAGGTACATAAGCAGTGCTTTAAGATTGATTACCAAGATTGGAAATTAATAAGCAGGGTGGCTTATTGCCCCTATTGATGCTCTTGCATATCTATAACTTGATTCCCAGTAACCACATAATATGAGTCACCACTGTCTGTAATTCTAGCTCCAGGGTCAAAACCTTTGTTCTGGCCTCCATGTCACCTCCATATAAATATACACATAAAAATGAGTAAAGTAAAATAAATATTTAAAAAGTAATATAGTCTTTGGACATTCTGGAGCCAGCATACAGTCTCAGAATTTAGAAGATGGCGATAGAGTGTAGAACATTTAAGATCATCCTCAGCTACATGTTGACTTTGAGGCCAAGTTAAATTACAGGAGCTCCTTACTCAGCAATCTAAACTGATAAAGAACATCTGATTGTGTAACTCACAGATCATAGGTTTGAATTGGTAGGACGCGGTATGCTAGTGGTCACTCATCCAAGACAACTGTCAGCAGGGTGTGTGCAGAGCCTCTCCTTTCAATAGAAATATACAAATGTCATCAAAAAGAACTGTTGATCTGATTAAAAGGGTGTGGGCCTTAGCTTCATGCTAGAGAGAAGTGAATTATGATAAAATCGAAAACAACTTACTAAATATGAATAAAAGACTCTGTGATATCTCAACAGGAATCTGATATTTCTTCAATTTCAATGTGTTAAACAAGTAACAGGTTATCCTAGACCACATAAACATTTATAGACCGATGAAAATAAACATTGTTTTCATAACTTGAAATACATTATTTGAATTTCTCCTGATGATAAGTAACTACTGAAGATGGTATCAGTCTCAACTACAAACTCCTCAGCTCATGTTGTTCATGTCAATCTTACCCACACAGTGCCTTAAGTTCATCAAAATTTCAGCAATACATTACATGATATTATTAGAAATAAGTTTAATGTGATGGTTGATAAATGTTGGGTAAAATGTAGTCAATTTATGGGAATAGTAATTTTTTATTTTTGTGCTTTAATTGAACCTTGAAAAATTTAAATTTTGCTGGATAACTTGTAATTAAATAGCTTGGTGAAATTCAGCTGAATTCTCAAATATGTTTTGCATTTACATATATAAGAAATGTTTGATTTCAGCAGGGCTGGCAGGCAGAGGCAGGCAGATCTCTGAGTGAGTCTGAGGCCAGCCTGATCTACAAAGTCAGTGCAGGACAGCCAAGGCTATAGACAGAAACCATCTTTATAAAAAAAAAAAAATACCCCAAACAAAAAAACAAAAAAAACAAAAAGAGAAATGTTTGAATTCATAATGTATGCTTTTGAAAAGGCATCTGATATGGAAGTTAGAACAGATCACAATAAGTATAGACTTACAGCAAGAGAGAGGGAGAGATAGCATTGGACAGTACAAAATGGTCTGGACAGCACTAAAAGACAGGATGAACAACCATTTAATGTGACCCAGAACAGGAATTAGAAGGAGTTTTTCTTCACAAGAAGAGAAGCATCAAAGAATCTCCAGGTGAAAAGGAGCAGGGAAGGCGGAAGGGAAAGACTTTCCAGAGAGCACCTGCCCTAGTTTCAGTCTAAGACTCAACACTGTCAGCAGAAGCTTTCTCTGGAGCAAAAGAAGATGTTTATCTCAAATTCTCCAGATGCTGGACAACTTTTTGGAAGAGGAATTTCTTCTCAGAAGATATCACATGACCATGGATTATTTCTTGTTTTCTTAATTTTCTGTAAAATTAGTATTATATATGTAACAATATGCTTATAGATATCAACCAACTTTTCATTTTTTTTTTACTTAAGTGCATGGGTGTGAATGCATGTGTGTGAGTGTGTGTGTGTGTTCTATTTGGATTTACTTGTTTGGTAAACCTTTAGTGACTACTGCATAAATTACTCAGTCCATCCTGGAAAATTTATGTTGAAGATTAATCTATCATCTTTATCTGATATTCAGTACTGATTGTTTCCATTTTAATGGAAGTATATCCTTCATTTCAATGATTATTTGTTATCATAAGCAATGGTTTTCATTTTATTTACTTTTATTTTCCACACTCTCCTATCTCTTTAACAATATGAAATTCACTTGGAGTACTTCTTGTATGAGAAACAAAATTTTAAACTTTGCTTTTATTTCTTTTTTTTCCATTTTTTAAAATTCTTTATTAATTACACTTTATTCACTTTGTATCCCCCCCGTGGTTCTCTCCCTCCTTCTGTCCCAATTCCTCCCTTCCTCCACCCTCGGCCTGCATGCCCCTCTCCAAGTCCACTGATAGGGGAAGTCTTCTTTTTCTTTGTTCTGACCCTAGTCAATTAGGTCTCATCAGGAGTGGCTGCATTGTCATCCTCTGTTGCCTGATAACGCTGGTTCCCCCTCAGAAGGAGTTAATTAAAGAGCAGGCCAATCAGTTCATGTCAGAGACAGTCCCTGTTCCTATTACAATCGAACCCACTTGGATACTGAACTGCCATGGGCTACAGCTGTGCAGGGGTCTTAGTCCTTGGTTAGAGTATCAATCTCAGGAAAGACCCCTGTGCTCAGATTTTTTGGTTCTGTTGCTCTTCTTGTGGAGTTCCTGTCCTCTCCAGATCTTACTGTTTCCACTTCTTTCATAAGGTTCCATGCACTCTGCCCAAAGGTTGCCCATACGTCACAGCATCTGCATTTCAGAGGTCCTCTGTGTCAGGTTCCTGACCTTGTTCCCTCTTTTCTCCTTCTTCTGATGTCCATCTTCCTTGCATTTCTGGATAGAAATAGAGCATTTTAGCAAGAGTCCCCCCTCTTGATTAGTTTCTTTAGGTGTACCGATTTTAGTAGGTTTATCCTATATTATATGTCTATATGAGACACACACATATATCATGTGTATCTTTCTGTTTTTATTTCTTTTTAACAACTCTCCTTTTAACCCTAAAGGTATTCTTCCTCAGTGTCTTACTCTTCATGCTCCATTGGCATGTCTTTGGATTCAGATGTCTGCAAAGGCCACAAGATGGGTTTCTTAGCGAGTACAACACTCACTGCTACAGGGCAACCAATCCAGTAGTCTAGGATGCTCTGTGCTGCCCAGCTTTCGAGTGTACAAAGCCCCAGAATTCCCTATCAGAAGGCTTTACATACAAAGTAGCTCGTTGTGTTTTGTGACAGGACTTTACTTGAGGCCCTTGTTTTAGTTCACTGTATGGCCAATGTTCATCATATTGATAAGAGCAGACAAATCATTTCACTTACAGGTTCCGTAAGCCACTTGATCTCAAGGTCACAGAGGGATGCTTGGTCTTGAAGACTGGAATTGGGAACAGCCATTCGGAAGACTTCTACATAATCCCATGTTCTGCCACCATGGCATTTTCTTCTTAAGTACATAATCTTATATTAAGACATTCGCCTGCACCCTATATCTGACAGAGGACTGATATCCAGCATATATAAAAAACTAAAGAAGTTAAAAAGAAACAAATCAAGTAATCCAATTAAAAAATGGAGTATGGAGCTAAACAGAGAATTCTCTGCAGAGGAATGTAGAATGGCAGAGAAACACTTAAAGAGATGCTCAACATTCTTAGCCATCAGAGAGATGCAAATCAAAAGGACCCTGAGATTTCCTCTTACACCCATCAAAATGGCTAAGATCAAAAACTCAAGAGACAACACATGCTGGAGAGGTTGTGGAGAAAGGGGAACCCTCCTCCATTGCTGGTGAGAATGTAAACTGGTACAACCACTTTGGAAGTCAATCTGGAGCTTTCCCAGACAATTAGGAATAGTGTTTCCTCAAGATCCAGGTATACCACTCCTAGGCATATACCCAAAATTTGCTCAAGTACACAACAAGGACATTTGCTCAACCATGTTTGTAGCAGCTTTATTTGTAATAGCCAGAAGCTGGAAACAACCCAGATGTCATTCAATGAAGAAAATGGATACAGAAATTATGTTTTTTTTACACAATGGAATACTACTCAGCAATAAAATATGAGGAAATCATGAAATTTTCATGCAAATGGTGGGATCTAGAAAAGATCATTTTGAGTGAGGTATCCCAGAAGGAGAAAGACAAACACGGTATATATTCACTCATATAGTCCTATAAGATAGGATACACATAATGAAATCTATACACCTAAAAATGATAAACAAGAACAAGGACCCAGGGTAAGATGATCAGTCCTCACTTAGAAAGACAAATGGGATGTGCACTGGACATAGGAGAAAACAAGTAACAGGACAGGAGCCTACCCCAGAGGGCCCCTGAAAGACTATACCTAGCAGTGTATCAAAGCAGATACTAAGACTCATAACCAAACCTGCTGCAGAGTGTAGGGAATCATATGAAAGAAGGGGGAGTTCCTATGAAGTGGAAAGGATAGGAGCTCCACAATGACCAAATATATCTGGGCACAGGGGTCTTTTCTGAGACTGACACTCCACCAAGGACCATGTAGGCGTATAACCTAGAACCTTTGCTCGGGTGAAGACCATGGTAGCTCAGTAACCAATTGGTTTCCCATAGTAAGGGGAACAGGCACTATTTCTGACAGGAACTCAATGGCAGGCTCTTTGACCTCCCCACCCCCCAAGGGAGGAGCAGTTCTGCTAGGCCACAGAGGAGGACTTTGCAGCCAGTCCTGAAGATACTTGATGAAACAGGGTCAGATGAAAGGGGAGGAGGTCCTCCCCAATCAGTGGACTTGGAAAGGGGCAGGGAGGAGATGAGGGAGGGAGGGTTTGGGAGGGAATAAGGGAGTGGGATATAGCTGGGATATGGAGTTAATAAAATGTAACCAAAAATAAAAAAAATAAAATAAAAAGATGTTTTCCTGCATCAATATGCATATTCTACATTTCTATGCTACTTTTAGTTCATCAAATAAAAATGGTTCTACTTTTTAATTTGTTTTGGATAGAGTTTCACCAGAGATGCTTGGAATACTCTTTTGGTGATGGGCAGTTTCTTATTTTTATTTTTTTCACTTTAATTGGCATGTGTGTGTGTGTGTTTGTGACCAAAATATTTATCATCAGTTTTTCTAAAACTGAATCCAAAGGCCACCTCTAAAATGTATGGTCAATTGCTCCTACTCTGATGGTAAAGCAATAAAAGCAATAGAAAAAAATCACATTTGGTTGATAAATAAAAATGAAGATAAACAACTTTTTGGATTGGAGTGCTAGAACCTTTAATGGAGATACTTATGATGACAATTTGTAGCCATGAAAACAAGACATTGTTGTCACTGGGTAGAGGAAGAATATTGGACAAGCCATGATGGCTCTGAACTATAGGGCATAGGAGAAGTAAAAATGGGACTATCATATGATGTCATCCCTAACATTTAAAAAGAGAAAAGGATAATTCATTTCTACTCATTCCATTTGAGCATCCTCTTAATTGCTCAGAAATGTATTATGATTAAATGCATTAAAATTATGAATGAATTATACGTTATTAAATAGCAGGAGCAAATACCTTGGTTCTCTGACATATATTCTAACTTTAGTTCTTCAAACATCAATACCGCTAAACTTTATTCTTTTCTTATTTTAAATGCTGGGATATTGGGCTTTTTGTTTTGCTGTTGACCAAGTTACTAGTATTTAACTACAGAAAGGGATGTGAACTACACATGGACTTCTAATTTATTGTTTGATAAAATTTAAACATTGTTTTATCAATCAAATTTTTCAAAAATTTACTCAGGTTTAGTACAGCTCATGTTTTTTACCTTGTACACAATCTCAGTTTAACTGAAATTCTCAGAGTAAATACTCTCTAACCTTATCTTTAATATTTCACATTTTAATCTACTCATTTTCTTATCATTTGAAAAATATAATGCTTTGAAATGTGTAATGCTTGCATTGTACATTTCTGCATTGCACTTCCTTATCACAGGAACTAAATGAGCAGCCATTCACAAAACAATAGTATGCAGTCAATCGGTGGATATAGCCTAAACCTTGGGATTAACATCCTGGCCAGCTTTACTCTTCCACCTACAGAATGGTTTTGTCCGGTTGTAACTTCTTTGAGCTTGATAAGTCCAGTTCTTACACATTTTTTTATTCAGCAAACTGAAGATTCTTAAATGATTGCCACTGTGTCCCATTTTGCCCAGTACTTTTTTTTTCCTAGCTCATAATAGATAATATGGTATTTACACAAGCCCTTCAGATTCCAGGCTGTATTCACAGTTATTATCCTTGCCAGAGTTCCCAACTTCAGCATTTTCACTCACCTAATATGCTATAATTGTGTATACACATTTGGTCTAGTCAAATGACCTTCTAGCTGACCATATGCCACAAATTCACTTAAAATTTTTGAGAATACGATCTATTTTATAGGGGACTCAAAGGCTACCTTTCCATTATGGACATAACCATGTCCTTCCCAAACTAAGGATTTGTTAATTTTGCTATGGAGGTATAAAGTTTAAAGGTATTTTAAATTCCCAAAATATGTCAGTATATTCTAAATACATGAGTCACTCAGGTTTCTGCCAGTGTAGTAAGACCTGGAAACATTGAATTAATGTCTCTCTATCTAACTGAAATAGCTTCATCTGTCTCTTCCTTTTTCATTTCCAGTTTCCATTTTCTTCTCTTTTGGCAGAGTATAGAAAATTTAAATGTCAATGAGGCTAAAAAGTATGAAATAGATTGTAAAAGTTACAATGTCCAGAATTTTAGATGTCAAATGATCAGGAAGATAAGCTGTTCAATGTGCATAAGTTGCCAACCAAACATGAAATATTCATATTTCTTCTTCTCTACGCCAAGGAATAAGAAGATAGAATAAGGCACACTACATTATGCTTTCATTTCCATGTTAGAAATATATTATCTCTTGAACATGAATTTAGAGGAAAGGCAGAAGTTGAGATTTGAGAGAAATATTCATTGATTATCCATAGCATCCTTACTTTTTTTTTAATTTTTATTTTTATCAGTTACATTTTATTAATTCTGTATCCCAGCCATGCCCCGAACCCTCATTCCCTCCCAGTCCCTCCCTCCTTCACTCATCACCACTGTGCCCCTTTCCAAGTCCACTGATGGGGGGGGAACCTCCCCCCATTCATCTGATCCTGTTTTATCAGGTATCTTCATTGAGTTCCTGTTAGAAATAGTCCTTGTTCCCCTCACTTTGGGAAACCAATTGGTTACTGAGCTACCACAGGCTACATCTGAGCGGAGGTTCTAGGTTATATCCATACATGGTCCTTGGTTGAATGTCAGTTTCAGAAAAGACCCTGTGCCCAGATATATTTGGTCTTTGTGGAGCTCCTATCCTTTCCCCATCAGACTAACTCCCCTTCTTTCTTATGATTCCCTGTACTCTGCCAAAGGTTTGGTCATGAGTCTTTGCTTTGAAAACACTGCTAGTTAGAGGCTTTCAGATGCGCTCAGTAGACCCCTGTCATGCGTTCAATGCACATCCCATCTGTCTTTCTAAACGAGGATTGATCCTCTTACCCCATGTCCGCTCTCTTGATTATCTTTTTTAGGTGTATAGAGCATCCTTACTTTTTATGTCACATCAAGACAGTGTGGCATGATATATTGAGATTAAGCCAGAAAGAAGGAAAGAAAAAAGCCAGAAAAAAATGGGTATTTGGCAATAGAGAGAAAACATAAGAAAATATGACCAGAAGAATTTTTTAATGTTGCCCTTTGTTTTGGCAGATTAGAGAAAGTCCTAGGAATAGGAAATGCCTTTGGGCATGAGAAAAATCAGAAGTTTCTGATTATCACGGATGTGAATATAATTGAGGAAAAATGAATAGAATATTGGAAGAGTAGTCAAAACAGATATATCCATTTAACCTTAATATTTATTGCAAATTCACAAGTTAGTCATATCTTTCCAACAGTTACTTTGAAATGGTTGAACGGTAGGTATCAAAGTATACTTCAAAGCAAAACATGCATCCTGTGTCTCAAATTGAAATAAACTGCTTAAAGGATTCCAAAAGGATTTGGAACAGTGAGCTCTCCCTTAATGACTACCAGAAGCCCAGTCATTCACTAAATATATTTGTATTCTCATAATTGCTGTCTCTTTCATTTTGCCTTCCACTCTTATTGAGGATTTATCAACACACTCTAAGATCATAGCTATAGATCAGTAACTCTTTTCTCTGCTCTATAGTGCATCCATTTTTCCTTTTCTAAGTGTATTTAAGAAAGAACTGATCCAAGGTTATTCATGAAAGAATTAATAATGTAGTATTAATATATTAACTTACTCGTGTAAAAATCTCCAGCACATTGTGTGGTAAATACTCATATCAGAAAAGAATGCAAATTCTCAAATGAGCTTCAAAGACTGTCTATATGAATCTATAGACTTTTCTGATGTTTAAATCCTCATACTCTATATTTTCATCTACACCGAAATTTTTGCACTATTTCTTTTTCTCAGGAATCACTAGCCTCAAGGATACTTTGTTTGCTATTTCATCTCTGAGAAAGCATACTTAATGTACACTCAAGTTGCCTTAACACTCATTGCTCAAAAGATACACCCGAAAAACAAAATACACTCATACTATTATCATTCCTTGAAAGTTATAAAACACCATTTAAATATTTAAAATATGTAACTAAGAATACCATTATTTTGATCTATCAAAACAGGTTTCTAATAAATTAAAATTTGAATAGAGACATTGTGTGTTCATCGATAAGAAGAAACAATTATTCAGTATTATCTAATCTTCTAAATGCCATCTGTGGACTCAGTACAACTTCAATAAAACTTGGTCCTAGGAAAGAACAATAAACATTCTTCATTGTTACTCTATTTCTCTAGCACCTAGAAACAGTATTCTGCTTTAAAACTTTTGTTGTTGTTTTTAACCAGGCAGCTTTCAAATAGCCAGCAAAATGACCTAAACCTGTGCCACTTATTAAGTAGAGATAAGCTTTTAAAGAATGAATACAAGGTAGATGAGCTCAGGAATGAAAGCCATGGCCTCATTTTACTTCAGTTATCAAAATCTAGTGGATGCCATTTTTTCTGAAGATGACAGTTTTCACAATGAAGGCATGGTAGCATAGATATGATAGGAGGAAGAAATTTTAAAGAAGTCTTACTAGAGACTGATACATTTGTGTTATTTGTAAAAGAATGAATGGTAACAAAACCATGGCCCTTGCTCTAGTAGCTCAAAGTTGTACTAAACTGCCAAGTTACTGGAGTGTATGCTTGTTACTCATCATGGGAATGATTTGCATCTAAATATCATCCAAGAATCTATGGCCAGACTCTGCCATTTTTTTTCAAGGTCTCATGAGCAAAGAAAAATTTACGACTGAAATATACCCACAACAGAAAATGCTTTCAGAGGAGATTTGTAAACAAACATGTGTGTAAAAAAGGAGGTCAGACTTCCAAATTATGCTGTTTACTACTATAGCTTCCATTAGTCAGTCAATTATGGCCATACAGAGGCTTCGAAGCATATCAAGGGGATACAAATTGGAAAGGAAGAAGTCAAAGTATTGTTATTTTTAGATGATATGATAGTATACATAAGTGACCCCAAAATTCTACCAGAGAACTCGTACATCTGAGAAACACCTTCAGCAATGTGGTTGGATCAAATATTAATTCAAAAAAACAGTAGCCCTCTGTATACGAACAATAAATGGGCTGAGAAAGAAATTAGGGAAACAACACCCTTCACAATGGCCACAATTAACATAAAGTACATTGGTGTGACTCTAACCAAGCAAGTGAAAAACCTGTATGGCAAGAATTTCAAGTCTCTGAAGAAATAAATTGAAGAAGATATCAGGGGTGGAAAGATCTCCCATGCTCATGGATCGGTAGGATTACCATGGTGAAAATGGCCATGTTACCAAAAGCAATCTACAGATTCTATGCAATTCCCATCAAAACACTAACACAGTTCTTCATAGACATTCTCAACTTCATACGGAAAAACAAACAAGCAGAATAACTAAAACAATCCTATATAATAAAAGAATTTTTGGAGATATTGCCATTCCTGATTTCAAGCTATACTACAGAGCAAAAGTAATAAAAACTGCATGGTACTGCCATAGAAATAAAAACATTGATCAATGGAATCAAACTGAAGGCTCACAAATAATCCCACAGACCTAAGGACACTTGATTTTTCACAAAGAAGCCAAAACCATACAATGGTAAAAAGAAAGCATCTTCTACAAATGGTGCTGGTCTAACTGGATGTCTATATGTAGAAAAATGCAAATAGATTCATATTTATCACCCTGCACAAAACGCAAGTCCAAATGGATAAAAGACCTCAATATAAAATCAGAAACACTGAATCTATTAGACTAGAAAGTGGGGATCAGCCTTGAACTCATTGGCACAGGAAACAACTTCCTAAATTGAAAAACAACAGCTCAGGCTCTAAGATCAAAAATTTATAAATGGGAGCTCATGAAACTGAAAAGCTCATGTAAGGCAAAGGACACTGTCAAAAGAATGAAATGGCAACCTACAGAGTGAGAAAAGATCTTCACCAAACCTACATCGGACAAAGAGCCAATATCCAAAATATATAAGAACTAAAGAAATTGAACACCAGCAAAACAAATAATCCAATTAAAATTGGGGTACAGAGCGAAACATAGAATTCTCGACAGAGATATCTTTAATGAATAAGAAGCACTTAAAGAAATGCACAATGTCCTTAGTCACCAGGGAAATGCAAATAAAAATACTCTGAGATTTATTACACTCATCAGAATGGCAAAAAACAAAAGCACAAGTGACAGCATGTGCCAGCAAGAATATTGACAAAGGGGAACACTCTTCCATTGCTGATGGGAATGCAAACTTGTACAACCGCCCCGGAAATCAATCTGGAGTTTCTCAGAAAATTGAGAATAGCTCTATGTCAAGATCCAGCTATACTATTCTTGGGCATATACCCAATGATGTTCCACCATGCAACAAAGACATTTGCTCAGCTATGTTCAAAGCTGATTTATTCATAATAGCAAGAATCTGGAACCAACCCAGATATCCTTCACCCGAAGAATGGATAACAAATTTGTGGTACATTTACACAACAGAATACTACTCAGTTCTTAAAAACAAAGCAATCATGCAATTTTCAGGCAAATGGAAAGAACTAGAAAAGGTCATCCTGAGTGAGACAACCCAGATCCAGAAAGACACACATAGTATGTTCTCACTTATAAGTGGATTTTAGACATATAGTACAGGATAACTATACTACAATTCACAGACCCAAAGAAGGAAAATAACAAGGAGGATCCATGAAAGAATGCTTAAATCCCACACAGAAGTGAAAATAGAAGAGACAGCAGAAGGGTTTGAAGAGAGGGACCAGGGTAAAAGAGGCATCACAGAGAGAAATTAGGGTTTATATCAGACCTTGGGATATCAGAGGCAGGATGACAGAGGTCTTGCAGAGAGAAGAGAAACCTTGAATGGGGGTGCCTCTATGACAAGTTGGAGGCCTATGACAGGATAAGATCCTGGGAGGATATGATGGTGACTCTAGCTGAGACCCCTAGAAGCAGGCGTCATGGAGACTAAAGAGGCCACCCTCTAACTAGTGGAGGGTTGGCAACACCAAGCCACCCACAAAAACTTTGACCCAGAGTTAACTCTGCCTACAAGATGTGCAGACACAAAAATAAAGCAGAGATTAAGGAAATGTCCAATCAATGCCCAGCCCAACCTGAGACCCACCGCATGGGAGAGAGCCAACCCCGGCACTATTAACAACAGTCTGCTGTGCTTGCAAATGGAAGCCTAACATAGCTGTCCTCTGAGTGGCTCTACCCAACAGCAGATGGAAACAGATGCAGAGACCCACACTCAAACATTGGGTGGAGCTCAGGGAGTCTTGTGGAAGAGTGTGGAGGGGTGGAGCTTAGAAGGACTCAGAAGGAACAGGAGCTCCACAAGAAGACTAACAGAGCCAACTAACTAGGGCCCAAGAGGGGTCTGTGGAGACTGAAACACCAAGCAAAGATGAGGTTTGGACTGGACCTAGGTCCCCTATAGAGATGTCACTTATGGGCAGCTTAATCCTTTGGTGAGGGGAGTGGGAGCTGGGAATTTCCATTGCTCTGATGTTAGTATAATGTTCTTGTGGAATGTATACAATTTACTCTTGTTCATTCAAATGCTGATTTCTTTACCCCACTATCTGGTTTCAGTTTCACTGTGATGCTCAGCATCATCTGTCTCAAGTTTGTGTAAACATGCTACCATTTGTTCTCTGTATTGCCAATAAAAAAACAACCAGCCAATGCTGAGCTATGGAGAGAATAGGGTGGGACATCCGGGTCAAAAAAAAAAAAAGGAGGAGAAAAAAGGTGTGGGAGGAGAGATCAGAGAGGAAAGGACAGGGAAATATCAGGAGAAATGAACTGGACCTAAGATATGACTAAAAGCAAGTATAATGTGAAAAACCTGAATGAGAGGAAGCTATGCAGGCTTGGAGGTGAAGGATGCAGTAATCATTGACCAGCATTGTATTCTAGGTTAATTAAATAAATCCTAGTCTCTCTGTAATGATTTGAGTATATAGCTGGTTTAAGAATAACTGCTGCTTAACCAGAAGATAGCTCAATATTAAATATAATAATCATCAACAGCCTGGGTTTCTAGCTTGTCGCAGATATGCCCCTTCTCCATTCCAGTTGCTTCTTCTGGTACACTCTCCGTCCTCCATTCACATTCTGGACCCAGAAGTATGTGTGTGTGTGTGTGTGTGTGTGTGTGTGTGTGTGTGTGTGCAGGGTTTGTAATTATTTGAGGAGAGAAGCCAACACATTGAAAACAATAGTAAAAACAAAACAAAACAAATATTAACAATGAATATTGGAAATAACATGTGAACATAGGGTGTTTGTGGTTTTGAGTACTCTTCTGGGTCCCTTGAAGTCAATACAGTGACTTTGTCCCTCATAAAATTCTGTTCAATTTTTCTGTAGAAATTATGCCTCATTCTTTTTTCATACACTTTTTTCTTTTGATACTATTTAATAAATATGGAGCAAAGTTCTTTAGTATAAACAGATAACATACAGACCACAGACCAAAAACTATGTAAAGATTATGAATCTGTGTTAGTTCTAAAGCTAATCTGCTGTCAGAGGAGGTTGTTTTAATTCATTAGTGTGGTACTGATGCCTGGGACAGTTGAGGGTTAGTTGTGTCATTATATAAAGCATGAACACTCATGGTGGGAGTGCTATACTTGTGCTAAAACATACCAGAAGTCTGATTTGCTTTTTCTCCTTTTGCCACAAAAACACAAAGCAAGGAGTCATCTGAATAGAAATCAGGAGGAGAGCCTTCCTTGGGGAAGCAGGTCACAGCGCTTGGGACTGAAGTAGAAGAACACTGGGCTATGTCTTTTGGTTTTCTTATTCATTCAAGATTTTCCACTGCTTGGATTTTATTACCATTTAATTCAATGATCTCACTGTGATTTTTTTTTCTTTAGACTATGTGACAAAAGGTCAAAAATGTAAAATAATCTGAAAACATAGGCAGAAACAGTCCCAAGATTTTTAGATTATAAATTTATCAATGTTTTCTACTTAAAAATAATTATCAAATTCATGTAACGATAAACATTTTAGGTTTTGTTTTTTTTTTGGCTGTTTGGAATGAACATTTCCCTCTTATATCCTAGATATATTGAATAAAAGAGGAACAAGCTTGAATTAAGAGATAAATCTCAAAGCAGGTTCCAAATTTACTACATAACTAGGAAAACCAGCTGGGTCCCTGATATAGGTACATGAAAGCCTCCCTGAAGTCAGGAGCTGAGGAGATGTCCACTGCCCTGCAGGTTGCTGAGGGATAACTTGCTGCATATGGATGAGAAATCAAACGGAAAGAAATACATCACACCTACAAAGCAAGTGTGGAAGGCCTGCCCTAAGAGGATTTGTAGTTCAGAAATACAGAGGTGATCTTATAAAAAAGCAGTACATGCAAGACTTACTTTCAGACAGCAGGCTCTTTCTGAGATCGCTTGCACAATCTAGTTAGCTTGAGACACTTTCTCCTTCCTCTATCTCCAGAACCTCTAATAACTAGTTGGTCCAAGAAACTTTGTCTATTCAATAATAATAGCTAAAGGAGCTGACAAAAATATGCAGAAGTGTGTTACAAAAAGCAAACTAAATGAACATGATTAATGGCCAATAAAGAACTCCTGATGAGACAAATATGATGAAATAGAAAATGACACAAGAAATCACACATTGGTTTGTTTTTTCCTGTGAAGTATAAAGGAATTAATTCTGACAGAAAAGAACACAAAGTTTAATACCCAGCCCCTTAATAAATAGAAAGACAGTAGATATATCTAAACTGACCTGGCAGAGCTCAGGAGCAAAAAAGAAGAAAAATAAATTCTCACAGATGGAAACCAATGTGACTGAAAATGTATTAAGAAAAGAAACATGATTTAATCCAAGATGGCGGTGCCCGGAGGACACTATGTCTGAGGAGCAGGACAACAATGTTGGTACAGGAACCAAGAGACTAAACTCTGGGCCCTAAAACCACACTGATTATGTTTCCCAGGTGATAGGATACTCCATTGTGTGGGAATCAGTTGGGTCTACTCTCAGGTTACCCAGTCAGAACCCGGGAGAGATCTCTGGTTGTTCAGGCACTCTGTAGCCAGAGCAAAGCCACACACCTGCATGTCCTGATCACCTTCCAAGGTTGAACTGTGGGCACCAAAACACCAGAGACTGGGTTTCCCTGTGGGAGAAAACCCCACTAACTAGGAGGGAAACAGCAGGTCCCAGCTTAGAGCACTCAGCCGATGCCCCCTCCCCCACCACACCACACATGGGAAAGTTCTTGGAAAATGATCTCAGGTTCCTGACCAGGCACCAGCATGGAGCCACCAGCCACCAGCACCTGCACACTCTATGCGCCACCCCAAACACAACAGACTGGGTCTTCCTATTGGGAGAAAAACCCATGGTGGGGGAAACATCTGGCCCTACCTCAGGACACCTAGTTCCAGAAGAGTTTCCAGCTATCCACAGGCTCCAAACTCTAGCCTACTGCTGCACCCATGACAGCGGTGCTCACCTGCCACTGATTACCACTTGGGTACTGGGGCACAGAGCCCCAACCTCAGACCTACAGAAGCCTGGGGTCCCTGAGGTCAACCCCCAGATACTGCTCCAAGGGGCTATCAGTTATCCGTAAGTAAACTGACCAAACCACGGGACACACAGGTTACAGCAGCAACTCACTAAATTCACAGCAAGAAACACAGAGGCAGGACAATTGTCTGCAGGACTTCTCTGGGTGAAAGGAAAGCCCCCTTGAATAACAAAGACCACAGTTACCACTCAGGTCTACGCGCCTAAGGTGAGCTGTGGCAATTCCTGAAAAACACTGGCCATTCAGTGACCATACCCAAAAAGCTGAGGAGGCCTCCTTCAGGAAAAATCATCTTCCTTCCAAGAAGATTCTCCCCACCACAGGATTCCAGGAACCACCAGAAACTAACACCCAACACCTAAGATAGCCCATTGGGTAGAGGCCAGCGTAAGAGCTCAACCAACAAAAGACAGAGCAATATGGCATCTCCAGGGGCAAGCAGTCCTGGATACCCCAGCATAAATGAAAATCTTGAAGACGACCTTACATCTGTTCTTCTGAAGAGGATAACAGAGGAAACAAATAAAATGCATAAAGACTTAGAGGAAGGTAAACTCAAACAGATTATGGCCATCCCTAAAGAAATGGAGGAAGGTAAAGACAAACAGATTATGGCCATCCGTAAAGAAATACAGGACATTGCAGCCAAACAGTTTGTGGCGTTTAGAGAGGAAATATTTAAATCACTGAAAGAAATAAAAGAAACAGCAGATTGTTCAAAAAAACACCTGAAAGTACTGAATGACAAACAGGAAAATACAGTGAGACGGGTGAAGGAAATCAACAAAACGGCTCAAGATCTAAAGATAGAATTGGAAAAATTAAAGAAAACACATATGGAGAAAATTTTGAAGAGAAAGAACTTAGGGAAGAAAACAGGAACTACAGAGGTAAGCATAACCAATAGACTACAAGAGATGGAAGAAAGAATCTCAGTGTAGAAGATACAATGAAAGAAATTGATGTATCTGTCAAAGAAAATGTTAAATCTAAAAAATTCCTGACACAGACCATCCAAAAAATCCAAGACAACATAACAAGACAAAACCTAAGAATAACAGGAATAGAGGAAAAAGAAAATTCCCTCCTCCAAGGCCCAGAAAATATTTTCAACAAAATCATTGAAGAAAATTTCCCCAACTTAAAGAGAGGCCAATAAGAATACAAGAGGCCTACAGAACATCTAATAAATTAGACCAGAAAAGAAAATCCACATAATAATCAAAATAGTAAGTATAGAGAACAAAGAAAAAATACTAAAATCTGTAAGGGAAAAAGGCCAAGTAACATATAATGGCAAACCCATCAGAATCACAACTGACTTCTCAACAGACACTATGAAAGCCAGAGGGCCTGTATGGATATCATGCAGACCCTAATACAACACCTACATCAGCCCAGGCTACTATACCCAGCAAAACTCTCAGTCCTCATAGAAGGAGAAAACAAGATATTCAACAATAAAAACAAATTTCAACAATATCTACACACAAATCCAGCATTACAGAAGATACTAGAAAGAAAAATACAACCCAAGAAAACTAACTACTTTCAAGAAAATACAGGAAATAGTTAACCTCACTACGACAAAACTCAGTACAGCCAAGCACACAAACTTACAACTACAACCAAAATCAAAATCAGAGGATTTAACAGCCACTGATTGTTAATCTCTCTCAATATCAATGAACTCAAAATTCTCTAATAAAAAGACACAGACTAACAGAATGGATGTGTAAAGAAGACCCAGCAATCTGTTGCCTACAAGAAACACACCTAAGTCACAAAGATAGACATTACCTGAGGGTAAAGGTTTGGAAGACAGTTTTCCAAGCAAATGGACCCAAGAAGCAAACCGAATACAAGAACACATCAAAGATATCATCCACCATGACCACGTAGGCTTCATGCCAGGTATGCAGGGGTGGTTCAATATATGGAAATCCATCAATGTGATCCACTATATTAACAAACTGAAAGAAAAAAAAAACACATAATAAGCTCCTTAGATACTGAAAAAGCATTTGACAAAATCTAACATCCATTCATATTTAAAGTATTGGAGAGATCATGGACACAAGGCATATATGTAAAGACAGTAAAGGTAAAATACAGCAAGCCTATAGCCAACATCAAACAAAATGGAGAGAAACTTAAAGCAATCCCACTGAAATCAGGGACAAGGCAAGGCTGCCCACTTTCTCCATATCTTCTTCTCATATCTCTTCCATATCTTCTTGAATTCCTTGCTAGAGCATAAGACAATTAAAGGACATCAAGAGGATAGAAATTGGAAAGAAAGAAGTCAAAGTATCAATATTTGCAGATGATATAAAAGTATATATGAGTGACCCTAAAAATTGTACCAGGGAACTCTTACAGCTGATAAACAACTTCAGCAAAGTGGCCAGATACAAAATTAACTCAAAAAAAATCATAAGCCATCCTGTATACTAGAGACAAAAGTGCTGAGAAAGAAATTGAAGAAACAACACCTGTCACAAGAGCTACAAAAGACATAAAATACTTTGGTGTGACCCTAACCAAGCAAGTCAAAGACATGTATGAAGAAAAAAAATATTCCATTCTCTGAGGAAAGAATTAGAAGAAGATATCAGAAGATGGAAATATCTCTCATGCTCATGGCTTGGCAGGATTAACACAGTTAAAATAACCATCTTACCAACGGCAATCTACAGATTCAATGCAATTCCCATCAAATTGCCAACACAATTCTTTACAGACCTTGAAAGAAAAATTCTCAACTTCATATGGAATAACAAAAAACCCAGAATTGCTAGAACAATCCTATACAATAAGAGATCTTCTGGAGGTATCTCTATCCTTGATCTCAAGCCGTACTACAGAGAAGGAGTCATAAAAATTGCGTGGTACTGGCATAGAAACATAATGGTGGATCAGTGGAATCAGATAGAAGACCCAGAAATAAACCCAAACACTTATGATCAACTGATTTTTGACAAAGATCCCAAAACCATACAATGGAAAAAAGATACCATCTTCAGCAAATGGTGCTGGTCTAACTAGATGTCTACATGCAGAAAAATGAAAATAGAACCATACTTATCACCCTGCACAAAACTAAAGTCTAAGTGAATCAAAGACCTCAACATAAAACCAGACACACTAAACCTGTTAGAAGAAAAAGTGAGGAAGACCCTGGAACTCATTGGCACTAGAGACAACTTTCTGAACAGAACACCAATAGCAGAGGCTCTAAGAGCAACAATCAATAAATGGGACCTCATGAAACTGAAAAGCTTCTGTAAAGCAAAGGACACTGTCTTCAGAAAAAAATGACTACCTACAAATTGGCAAAGGATGTTTACCAACCCTATATCTGACAGAGGGCTAATATACAGTATACATAAAGAAGTATGATATCCAGTATACATCAAGAAGTTAAACAGCAACAATTTAAGTAAACCAATTAAAAAAAATGAGAAACAACTGAACAGAATTCTCGATAGAGAAATATCAAATGGCAGAGAAACACTTAAAGAAATGCTCAACATCATTAGTCATCAGGGAAATGCAAATCAAAACGACCCTGAGATTTCACCTTACACCCATCAGAATGGCTAAGATCAAAACTAAAGTGACAACTCATGCTTGAGAAGTTGTGGACAAAGGGGAACCCTCCTCTACTGCTGGTGGGAATATGAACTTGTACAACCACTCTGGAAATCATTCTGGTGATTTCTCAGACAATTAGGAATAGCTCTTCCTGAAGATCTAGCCATACCACTTCTAGGCATATATTCAAAAGAGGCTCAAGTACACAATAAGGATATTTGCTCAGCCATGTTTATAGCAGCTTTACTTGTAATAGCCAGAAACTGGAAACAACCAAGATGCCCCTCAACTGAGGAATGGATACAGAAGTATGGTATATCTATGCAATGGAATACTACTCAGGAGTAAAAAACAAGGAAATCATGAAATTTTCAGGTAAATGGTGGGAACTGGAAAAGACCATCCTGAGTGCACTATCCCAGAGGCAGAAAAACACACAGGTTATATACTCACTCATAAGTGGATATTAGACATATACTATAAGATAAACATACTAAAATCTGTACATCTAAGGAAGCTAATCAGGAAGGAGAATTCTGGCTAAGATGTTCAATCCTCATTCAGAAAGACAAAGAGGATGGACATCAGAGGAGGAAGAAAACAGGGAATAGGGCAGGATCCTACCACAGAGGGTTTCTGAAAGGCTCTACCCTGTAGGATATTGAGGCAGATGCTGAGACTCATGGCCAACCTTTAGGCAGAGTGCAGGGAATCTCATTAAAGAAGTGGAAGATATTAAGACTTGGAGAGGACAGAAGCTCTACAAGGACAGCAACAGATCCAAAAAGTCTGGGCACAGGGGTCTTTTCTGAAACTGATACTCCAGCCAAGGACCACTCCACTCATGGAGATGGCCTGCAACCCCTGCACAGAGGTAGCCTATGGCTGTTCAGTATACAAGTGGCCTCCACAGTTATGGGAACAGGGCCTGTCTCTGATAGGAACTGATTGGCCTGCTCTTTGATCACCTCCCCCTGAGTGGGGAGCATCCTTACCAGGCCACAGAAAAAGACAATGCAGCCATTCTTAATGAGACTTGATAGACTAGGATCAGAAGGAAGGGGAGGAGGACTTCCCTTATCAGTGGGCATGGGTGGGGAAGAGGATGGTGGGATTGGGAGAGGATGAGGGAGGGAGATACAGGGGGGACACAAAGTGAATAAAATGTAATTAGTTAAAATAAAAATAATTAAATAAAAAAGAAGTTAACTACCAAAACCAAAAAGAAACATAAAGGAGATGAAAATAAATACAATCTATTAGCAATAAGAATCCATATATGCCATATATGCCCTATATATATGTTTATATATAAACACACAAAATTCAATGCATTTATTCTATATGATCAAAATTGGAATTCCTGAATGAAAATTCAACTACACAATTATCCAAGTATTGTAAATGAAGAGTATTTTCCAAAATAAAAAAATATGAAACTCTACTGAAATAATTAAGAAGCCAGTAAAAATTAAGTCCCCAGTTTTCAAAATCACAGAAAGCACCATTGGGGAAAAGTGAAGAAAAACTAGCAGCTGCCTTTTAAGAAATGAAATTCAGACCCTAAAACTTTTCGAACACTTGACAGTAGAGTGACATCTCAAAGGTAATATACATTTTCTATATCTTTCTATTTTTGTGAAGAAGAAAAATAACAGCAGATGAGATCTTGGTGTAAAAGGAAGCTTCAAAAGCAGGAATTGTAATTATGGAGCATAGTTTTCTTCCAAGTTTTCCTTTCAAGACAAATTATAGTTAAGGCAAACCAACATGTTGTTAAATATATAATACATAGATATCAAGTAAAAGAAAAATATTTGAGCATGAGAGATACTAAATGGAAGTATAAAATTATATTGTCATCACATTAATCTTGAAGACCTTTAACATCATGTGAAGGTAGGGTATCATGACATGAAACACATTGTGAGGTCTTTAGAACTGTTACTAAAAACTAAAGTAAAGGGGGATGTCAAAAGATAGTGTTGAAGACCAAACAAAGTTAAAACATGTTTGTTTCTCCTCTTCATCCCTTCTCCCACACAGTTCCCTCCATCCATCTACTTCAGATGTCCATTTATTTCCCCTTCTGAATGAGATTCAAGCATGCTCCTGTGGGTCTTTTTTGTTGCTAAGCTTCTTTGGGTGTGTGGATTGTAGCATGGTTATCCTGGATGTTATAGTTAATAAGCACTTTTAAATGACTACATACCATGCATGTCTTTCTGGGTCTGGGTTATTTTATTCTGGGTGATATTACTTAATCCTTGTGGAAGTGTACATTCTCTTTATCCATTATTCCATTGCAGGAAATCTAAGGTCGTTTCCAGTTTCTGGCTATTATGAATAAAGCTGCTTTAAACACAGTTGAGCAAGTATACTTGTGGTATGGTGGAATATCTTTTGGGTATATGCCCAGAAATGTTATAGCTGGATCTTGAGGCAGAACTATTCCCAATTTTCTGAGAAACTGCTAGGTTGATTTTCCAAACGATTGTAGAAGTTCGCACTCCCATCAGCAATGGAGAAGTAACAGGGGTGGGGATCAGATATGGGGAAAGGAAAGGGGAAAACAATAAACAGTGGGGGAGAGGCATCTTTGGGTTGGTGGAGGCTCCTGGGAGTCTATAGTAGTGACCCTAGCTGAGAGGAGAGAGGAGATATGGAGCCTGTAGTGACCACCTCCTGTAGCCAGGTGAGATTTCCAGGGGAGGTAGGAGGACACCAACCCACACATAAACTTTCAAACTAGCCAACCAATGACTGTTCCAACCTGAGTGCCATGCCATAAGAAAGAGCCATAAGAAAGAGTGACATTATTAATATTCTGCTGTGTTTTCAGACAGGAGGCTAGCATAAGAGTCATCCAAGTGACACAAAGAGATACAGAAACCCACAGACAAACACTACGTGGAGTGCAGGTAATCTTATGTAAGGGAGGAAAGATTGAAAGAGCCAGAGTGGTCAAGGACACCACAAGAAAATCTGCAAATGTCTCAAAAATTTATTGTGTTTGGATCAGATGAATACAGCAGGTTGTAATACAACTTTCACCTCAAAGGATACAAGCTCATTTGTTCTGGCAAATACGAGTAACCATGGCCTGAAAGCAAAGATTCATGTTGAGCCAAATTTTATGTTTTAGCTGTTAATAATTTTCTGAAGATTTGTAGTACTAGTCCAAAACTATATAATTCTAAATGTCAGGTTGCAGGTTTACAGCAAAGGTAGAAATCTCTGCTACAGTCATAGCTTTCTATCTGATGACAGTCTTAGCTGTGGGGTGAGTGGAAACTAATGAATGGCCTACTAACTTACTACACTCCAAAAGATTTCAGCTGTCAGTCACAGAGATGTTGGGTCAGACACTGAGCTGAGTAAGGAATGGCCGAGAGAGCCAAAATACTCCAAGATAAATTACGACTGGGCTTTGGAAGCAAAGCATGCCAGCCTTTTTATAATTACTGAAATGAGCTAGTTAGACTTACAGGAAGCTCAGCATAACTGGCCAGTTCTAGAAATGTCCACTTAAAAATCTTTAGCATTTGAAACATGCTCAGGAACTAAAAAAAAAAGCATTTAAGTGTAGCATGTGCATCTATGAAGACAGATGACAGTGATGAAAAACATCTTAATCAAATGTTTAATTTTGCAGACAGTATATTCTCTAAAAGTAATGACGCTATCCACATAAGATATTAAAAAATTTTTCAACCATTTTAATGTTAAATGAAATACTCTGAACTAAAATAAAAATTTTAAGAATGTGAAAATTGCACTCACTTGCACATGCACATATATGTTTACATACATGAGCACACAAAATTAAAAATAAAATAAAACCTTTAAAGAGTTAGCATGAGAGGGCTGGAGAGATGGCTCAACCATGAAAGACTAGGTTCACAACCAAAACTATAAGAAATAGTATGAGATATTTTAAAACATTTGAGTTCAATAAAAGTTTTGAAATAACCTATTAAAAATGTGGATTGCCTCTACAGATTCAATGCAATCCCCATCAAAATACCAACTCAATTCTTTACAGACCTTGCAAAAAAGATTCTCAGCTTCATATGGAATAACAAAAAACCCAGAATCTCCAAAACGATCCTGTACAACAACAGATCATCTGGAGGTATCTCCATCCC